>VDFB02342956.1:41380-83829 GCA_007258455.2 Sequoia sempervirens
ATCCAACACAGGTTTTCTACATCATATTACCCTCAATCTAATGGCCAAGTGAAATCATCTAATAAGAATCTTGAGCTCATTCTTCAAAAAATGGTAAATAAACATGGTAAGGATTGACACATTAAATTAACATATGCTTTATGGGCTTATCACACGAGTGTTTGTACAATAATAGGAACAATTCCCTACAACCTTGTGTATGGTGCTAAAGCTATCATGCCTTTGGAGTTAGAAATTGTCTTTGCAGGTTTCCCTTAAAGGGTTAATTGATGATGAAACTTACTGAGCTAATCACTTGCATCAGCTAGAGATGCTTGATGAGCAACGACTATAGGCCCTCGATCATCTTAAAGCTTATCAATGATTTCTATCTAGATAATATAATCAAAGTGTACTTCCTAGGACTTTCAAGGTAGGTGACCTAGTTCTCTATGAGAATTAGAGAAATGTAAATGCACTTCCTAATCAAAGGGGAAAATTCAATCCTAATTGGTTGGACCCTTACATTGTCATCTTTGTGTATGGATATGGTGCTTATGGGTTATCATCTATGCATGGTATGCCTCTAAAATAAATAGTTAATGCAATGCATCTTCACCAATACTATGCATAGTATCTAATGTGTCATATGTATAGTGTTCACTCTTTAAGGGTCATAGCATTGTAAGTGTTGACATTTCTTCATTAACACATTATGAATTTTTTTGTGTTGTAATGCAACCATGTGTATGTGTGACACACATACGTATGCCCTACTATGCTATGTATCCATACATTACATTACATATTTTTAGGAAATTAGATCATCATTGTGTTTAATTAACCTACATCCATGTGTGTTCATTAAATCATGATAGCATCTAATTTAAACATACATCTATACACATAAAATCCATAACATCAACATACATGAAAGTAAAGAACATACACATCAAGTAAACAATGCCATAATATTAGAATAAGTATCTCATGTATATATGTATAAATTTCAAAAGTCATGTATGTGTATCGTGCCACTGTCATTAAAAAATGGGTGGCTATTGTATATGTATATTAGTGTCTATGAAAAAATGATCTACAAGTATATATCGAGACTACAAAAATGATATAAAAAAGGAGGCTCTCTATGCCCTAGGCATGTGGCTCCTTGAGCCCCCTGACTCTAGATATGGTTGTGGGTGGGGGTGGGGCTACATGGTAGAGACAAATCAAGAGTGGTGTGAGCATGACATAGACATAGCTGCACACATCCCCATGATATCTCCCTGGACGTAGCATATCTACATGCGGGCCTAGATGAGCTCCTACTATAATTGTTGATCACTTGCCAAGATCACGACTATTGGCTATCCCACGAGGTCATTGAGACAAATCTAAAGGGCGTCACATGCTTTCTTGGTGGCATAAATCCTCGTGATTGCGTTTCATTTTGTGAGTGCAGTCTGAAACTCCCTTGACAACTACTCATGCTACCCCTAGAGTGTGGTATCATTACCAATCCTCTACACAATATCCACCCATTCCTCCTCATAGGAAGTCCTCAAGTGGTTCACTGGCTCGAAGAAGTGGACATGACATCTCGTTGAGACCAACAAGTACGTGTCTAAGATTGACCTTGTATAGGAATGATAGGGGCCACCTTTGATATGTACTAGTAAAAGAATCCAATCCATCCTTGAGTATCCACTACAACCAAAAAAATAAAAAAATGTATATCAGTACCACAAAATTTATAGATACTAAAACCAAAACTTAGCATACACGTTCATGAGCTGAAAAATGAAAATATTGAATTGAAATAGCATAAATAACTATCATGCCTTAATCCCCTGGCTGCTAGAATGACTTAGGGGGAGGAGGAGCACTTGGTCTTACACCTTCGGTGTCAGGAGCTACCCCAGACATTGCAAGGGTTGGCAGCGTTGATGAAACTAGAGTGGCTAGTGGAGGAGAGGACATCCTCCACCGTTGCCTCAACCTCAATGAAGTTTCCCTAACCTCCTTGTCCTACTCCTGCTGCTTTGGATGACCATCCTCCAACTCTTGCTCCTCTTGTTCATCTCCACTACCCTACTACCTTTTCCTTTTCTTGAGTGGATGTGGTGACATGTCCCCCTATAAACTGGGATCCCCCATGGGGGCATTTTCTGGGAACACTAGAGTAGGATGATGAGCCTCCCACCACACTAAAAAATATTGGGCTACGCCAACAATGTCTATTGTGTGCATCGTCAATAGATTTGTGTTATCAACCTCATCATTAGAGAGGCATAAGTCTGCAATAGTGGGACACAGATGGTCCCTCAACCTTTTTGCACTTCAAATAGCTTAGGTGTATGTGGGGATGGGAGGAGGAATAGTTTGGATCGACCTGTGTTGCATCATGACCAGACCCTTGTAGTATGAAATGATAAAAAAATCAATGTGATCAAGAATGAAGTAGTTGTGCTATAGGTTCTAGAGGAACCTACCATCATCAACCCACCAGAATAACTAGTGGGGTCTCCATCTAATACGATCTAACATCAAGGTGTCAAATTGTAGCTACTAGACCTGTAAATTGTTGTGCCTCTACTGTCTAGTGAGCTCATACTAGTGGACCATCAGTACAATGTAATCCTGCACCTATGGGTAGCTCTTTGGCACCATGCATGTGATGTGAGTAAAAGCCCACACCTATAGGAGCGTGCATGTGGTCAGGTTCTCGTACTCATAGTGCACACATCGGTTGAGCTCCTGGTATAGGTGTGCAAGCATATTGCACTAGCACACAAAAATTAGGCATCACTCCACCATCTCCTGAATGGTGTAGATGAGACCCCCATGGAGGTGAAAGCCTTGCCCATCTATGGTGATCCATGTAGCGAAAGTGACCAACATGACGAAACATAGTAGAGGGGTAGTGGTACAGGCATGATTGAACCACTGGTTGTATATGTGCCTGGTCTTGTCCTTGCCATCTTTCTGAATGGAGTAGTATTGGACCTTGTCTGATTGCTCCTACACCGAGCATGCATCATCCAGCTCCACCCATCAACTAAAGATGGGAAGACTTAGGATGTGGTAGAAATCTTCCAAAGTAATTTTTATCTCTCCAGTGGGAAACTTGAAGCTCAATGTGGTGGCATCACACCTCTCCATCAATGCCATCAACATCCCATCATGATAGAGCATCTTTAGCATGGTGTACACATGCCAAAGATTGAATTGATGTAGATGTGTGACCTCATCCTTAGATAGCTAGTCCCTCTAGTCTCGAAGTAGACATAGCAACCGCACACTAGGATGCTCCCTGATCTCAGGATAGTCCTATGACAAATGAGAAAATTTGAGTCAGTGCATGGTCGACTGAAAAAAATCAAGTTAAAAAAAATTAAAGGACATATGTGCATCGTGTAGACATCGATGCATTGCATAGGTGTCTTGGTCTACCATTAATGGTACAGGGATGAAAACATGTACCTTAGATACTAACACGTACCCAAGACACCTGCATTGCTCTAAGGTTGAAAAAGTGCTAAAAATAACTCAAAAATACAAATATAGGAGTTTTGAGGCCTAGCTGGTCCACCTCGAGACCCTCGACGATGTTTGCACGTAGCTGGTCCAACCTAGGATCCTCATACTCATGTCTATGTTGGAAAAACAATGACAGACAACTGAGAGGGGGGGTGAATCAGTTGTCACATAAATTCAAACTTATTAAACTTAACTTAATCTTAGATCTGATGAATGAATATTAAAGCATGAAACACCACAACATCAAAAACAAAAATAACACCAAGATTTTATATGTGGAAACCTTGTTAGGGGAAAAACCATGGTGGAGGTTAGTCCACAAGATTATACCTTGTTAAAAGTATAAAGATGAATAATGGGAATGTACATGCATTCAGGCACATTTCCTAGAGCTGACTGCTCAAATACAAGAGGGATCACGACCCAAGGAAGATGTTGTGCAGTTTTTGCACACACGCCCTACTAAAATTAGGGACCCTCTCTTTAATTTTGGGTACTTTTGGTCCTCTGATTTTGAAATTTGGCCACTTTGGGATGTGCTTGAATGTTTACTTTTCTCATGCAAATGATCCCTTGAAGTCATTCTTTGAAAATCTTAAAGTTTTCAAGAGTCTTTGGGTTTTTCACTGGTTTCGGGAATTTACTCCTTAGGCGGATTTCCCTGATTTCCATTCATGCCTTGGATACCCAACGAGGACTATTTTATGGCATGCTTCGGAGATTCTGACTCTTCTCAAAATTTTATGTCTATCATAGTTTCTCAAAATTCCTTCAGGCCTTTAGATCACGGAAATTCCTTCACCTCCTCGGATCCCCGAAACTTGTCTTGGAATATCTTGTCACCTCATTTATGCTTGATTGTACAGATTTTGCGATTTGTGTTTATTGGATTTTGGGAGTTTCTATGTTGAGAATTGGTATCATTTGCTATGCATCAAGCTTGAAAAGGTAAGTCCTTGCAGCGCTTTTTGCGATTTGGTATTGAAGTTTCGAATTGTTGGCTTTGGTGGCATTCCTTTGGTGTCATTTTCATCTGAATGTGAATTGAAGCTTGTTACCAGTGGTTGTTATCTTGAATTCAGCTTCATCCATGGTATGTACATGATGCCTTTATTTTTAGTTGATGAATATGAATGGTTTCTGGTGTCGAAGGTGTGTGTTGAGTTTGGGTTTAGCATGCTTGAGGGTTTTGGAATTAAACTAGGGTTACCCATAGATATCTTTGATGCCTTCCCTAAATTTGATGTCACCTTCCTTTTGATAGATTGATAGTGTTGGCCATTTTTAGGCTTAGCCCAAGAATTCGATCTCGTGTGTGATTTTGATCTACTTTATTTCAATCTAGGGTTCCTTGAGTTAGAAAAACTAATGACTTGGGTGAATTCTAACCTTTTTATTTCACAGTGACATTCAGTAGCTACTTGTTTTGAAAATCTTAGAGGAATTTATCATGGTCCAATTGAATGGGTGCATGAATTGGAATTGAGACTGGGTGCTTATGGAAAAATCCTAGGGTTTTGATCTTTAGTTTAATTTCCAATATTAATTGAATCTCCCTTGGATGAGTTAGGAATCTGAGTCCATCAATCAACAATTTGAGACAAACAATATTCGAGCCTAAATTGCCAAATTCATGATCATTCAATCAATTTGGGTGAAAACATTGTGAAATCAAGAATTTTTGGATTTCGAAGGCTTCGCAAAATTTATTTACCTAAGGAAAACCCTGAATCACTCCTCCATTTTCCTAAAAAAGTGTGAAACCATGCTAATTTCATGGATTTAAGTCCCTAATGGAAATCCCAGAAAATCTGCCAAACATGAAGATTTGTAGGGATGAATGCATTAATGATGAATCATTTTCATATCTCATGATTGATTTGAATAGTTAAAGGATGAAGGATGCTATCTATGGGGTTATAATGTTAATTGAGTGAATTTTTGAGTGATTATTGTTCCTTCATCACTAAAATCTGTCTGGCCTAGAAATCCTCAAAATTCCCTCTTGGCTTGATTTTCGTGAAGGGGTGAAAATCTTGAGATTTAAAGAAAATGATCTTTATGATGTTTTAAGGGGTTTTGATAATTGTTTAGGCTTATTTTATTGATGAATAAGTTATTTGCGATGGACTAGTCCTAGTCTTTATGATGTAATGGAAATTTATTGTGATCTTTTGCTAAGTGTAGGCTGAATCAATCCAGACAATTGTCAGCAAAGTCAAGGGAAAACAAATGGATACTGATGCTAAGGAATCCTCTATCTCAGAGGATGAACGGATCAAATTGGAGATGAAGAGAAATATTTCTAAGAGAAAACTAGCCTCCATCTAGTCAGAGGTGACTGATACAAATGTGGGAACATGGGATTATGAGGAATTCAAGGCAAGGATGGTAGAGAAGGACAGTCCTCTATTGGCAATAATATTGGTAAGCTTTGGGTTGGATCATTTGGCTGGCTTTCCTTCTATAGTGTAATGCTATGAATTAGTTTTGGAATGTGCTAGACATTGTGATCCGGGCACAGAGAGAGTGATCAACCCACAAGGAAGACTGTTGGAAAATTTATCTCCTATTTCAGTGGCTCAAACATTTGACATGCCTAATAGATCCCACATGGTGCAGTTTGATATTGAGGTAGCCAAGAAGTAATATGTAGAGGATACAAATAAATCTTTACAAGTTATCAACTCTTGGATGGAGAAACCTAAGGCACATTTCCAAGCTGCCAAAGCAGTTGTTTAGGGAAAAAATCAAGTTAGAGTATTATGATGCAATCACTCTTCTCGACAGAGTGATTGGCTTGAAGAGTGTAGGGGTATTTGAAAGTTGGATGTTTTATATGATAGTGAGAATGAAGCAGGATGTAGATTATCATTGGGTAGGCATAATCAGTGCCATGATCTAGGAGCATTTATGCGATGTATTGGAAACCAAGAGCTTCATGATGACATCCTACTTGGTCTATACCTTGGCAAGATTCCATCCATACAAAGGATTGAGCACTCGAGGGGTCTTTGGCTAGGATGTGATCTATGAGGTCTATCCCCAACTGCATTTGGGAAGTTCTAGCTATAGAAGGGTGAATGATGCATTCACCAAGTACATTACAAGGTTACTCCAAGGAGCAGAACATGTGAGAATTTTTAATGCTACTAAGGAATTGATCCATAGGTTTGGAGCATGGTTTATTTAATTTCCCAATTTCTCCTACCTAAGGATTGATGGTTGTTAGAGAGCTCCATATAGACTTCCTGGGTACCCAATTGATCACATCATACTTTTGGAGATTTAAAGGAAAATTTATGACTTTTATAACATTTTCAAGGACATGCATAAGACTAGTTTTGGTAATGACTTCCCTCTGAGAATAGGAGGTAATGAGGCTTGTCCTTCCATAATCACAACACACTCCTCTAAGGAGGAAATGGGTACTTTGGGGTTGTCATTCCACTCCAAGAGGTCTAGATTTGATAGAACAGTTGGGGCTCAAAAGAGAGGTAGCAGAGATTTCAGACATAAGGATGATATTGAGGACTATTGGGCTAACTATAAAGATGAATTTGAGGTTACAAGGAAGAAGTTCTCCAGGCTTCCAACCAATTTGATCAGATTGTATAACATCAAAGCCATCCCTAATCAGATTAATGATGATGGGGAGGTGATTCAAAGCCATGAATTTTAGCCCATAAAGAATACGCCAATATGTGAAATTAACTAGTTGGAAGAAGAGAAGAAAAATTTGGAGCAAATAAATGCTCCTATGATCAAATACACCAAGCTATGGATTAAACATAAGATATGGGAATTGGACAATGAAGTGAAGCAATACACATATGATTTTATGGGGAAATTGGAATCCCACTCCACTTCTGAGGAGGATGAGCAAGACTCAAATGGAAAGGAAAAGGTAGGTTCTCCCTTCAAGATAAAAATCAAAGGTGTCCAAGTAGAGGCTAAGCAAGAAAAGAAAAGGAAGCCCATTGCTAAGAAAAAGAATACTGCTTCTAAGAGGAAAACATCTGCTTAAGAGGAGGACCATGAGGAGTAAAGGGAGGAAGATGATGCTCCTATGCCCAAAAAAAGAAGGGTGACAAGAAAATCAAGAAAATAGAATGAGCCTCCTAAAGGACAAGGAAAAGAGGAAACATGACCATAGTTAATAGATGTTGAAAGTTTTGGGGAGAAGACACAAGTCTATACTAGGAAGGCTAGAACTCTTTCTCCTAAAGAAAGTGTGGTGAAAGAAGGTGTTCCTACAATTTCCTCTGTTGTGCTACAAAAATAAGACACTTATACCCCTCCCTCAATTCAAGAGTTGCATAATGAAGAAAAGGAGTCAACGAAGACTGCCATTGATGATGTCCATTAGGGTGAAGATGCAGAAGAATTAAAGGATGGAGATCTTCACATTGCATAGATAGAGATTAGCAATATCTTGTTGTCTTCCTTGGTGTCACATGAGGAATCATCTGGGGTGATGAAGAAGGGAAAATTATGGAAAAAGAAGAAGCACATGAAATAAATCCATCTCCAATCCAAGTGATAACAAAGACACTTGATCAAGAAGAAAATTAGAGTCTAGAGGAGAGTAAGGAGGAATATAAGAGGGAGGAAAAAGGTGAAGAAGTTCTTACAGTGCAAGATTTGAATGTTGTTTCCTCCATAGGTCAACCAGAATAGGAGAAGCAAGATGAACAACAATAAAATGTCTCTACTCCTAGTTGGCTCAGTGTGAGTTTGAAGAGAAAGCAAGTAGTTGTAGATGACACTCCTCCAAACTAGGATTAACTATTAACCAAAATTGGAAATGGAAAAGCAAAGAAGAAGGCTAAGGTGATCTCTAAGATCACTAGGGACAAGGTAGATAATAGAATAATCCACATTGCTAATCCTGTAGTAGATAAGAGCAAGGGTGAGATAGTCCCTCAAGATTACACCATTTGGACAATAAAATTGGTACCTACGAGTAAGGATAAAGAGAAAGAAGAGTTCTAAGAGTCTTCCCAGACCATCCTAAGGAGGTTGAATAAAGAAACAGAGGAGAAGGAAAGGCTTCAGAAAAAATTAAATGATATGTATAGATATGTGCAACATCTAATGAAGCCTTTACAAGCTATCAAGAGTGAAGGAGTGGCTCCTGAAGGATTGTTTCCTAAAGAGGCATTTGGTGAGCTTGAGAAGATGAAGACTTCCACATAGGCTACTCATGAATGGTTACAAGGAATGATGCTTAGAGGAGACAACATGATCAAGGAGATCTTGTCAATTGGTGGATATGCACACATGTCATTTGAGTGGTTGCAAAATGTGTTGGGATAAAATAGAGCTGATGTAGACCTTCTCTTGCACAAAAAAAACCATCATGGATTATAATAAGGAGAAATTAATAAGTGATGGAATTTTTCCCTCCTCAAAGGTTTCTAAACCTTGGGAATGGTATGAGGCCCTACATATCAAATAGAGGGTTCTGAAGGAAATTCATAAGCAAGGTCAGTAGGTAGGAAATACTCTGAATGATATCTACAATAAGTGTATTTCATTCTTTGAGATAATGATTGGGAGGAAGAAGTTTTCACCAAAACATCTAACCCTAGAGCAATTAAGGAAATGGTGGCATGAGATTTATGCACCAATTGATGATGGTCCAATCACAACCCACCATTTAGATGATGCATCTAGTTATATTATTGTCATGGAGAATTATCAAGATCTCAAGGTGGAATGGGATAAGGTCATCAAGCAATCAAGGGAGGAAATTAAATCTGTTGAGAGGAAATTTAAAGTGTTAATTACTCTACCTTTGGCTGACCTAGAGGGAATTTTTCTTAAGGTACATGATAAATTGGATCAAGATAAAGACAAGGGGCCAATTAATGAATGTCTACATCAAAATTTGTGCTTCCCATTATCTCTCCTTTTGTTTCTTCTATGCATTGGTCCAATCTACATTGGAGAACCTAGGCTGACCTGAAAGAGCCTCAAGCATTTAATGCTATATTTTATTTTTTTCTAGAACTTTTTGGGCTGACTTGTTTTGGGGCCGATTATCTTTGTAACCCTATTTGGGCCGACATAGCATTGATTTTGTATAAATAGGGTATTTTGCCTCATTTGCAATGGCTAGATAGTTGAACTTTGGAGCAAGTTAAGTGATAGAGCAAGAGTTAGAGCTAGGAGTTAGTTTTATTTTGAAGCAAGTGTTGTAACACAAAATACTAGAATTTTTGCTACTCTTGGGTGATTCAATACAAGTGAAGACATTGTGCCTTGGTGATCTCTCTTGTGTTGATTTATCTTGCATGGTTCTTGTTGTTCTATCTTTTGAGATTGCTTCAAAAATATTTGATATATACTAGACTTAGAGTTAGATGTGATTCAATGGTGTTTATGGTTTGATGCTTGAAATGTTCATAGTGATCCCCTAGTCCACACTTTTAGCAACTAGATGATTGTGAGTTGATGCATAAAGTTAGCTTGGACCTTATATTTATGTGCTTAGTTCAATTGCGAGGATTTATTCATTTCAATTGCAAAATTGGGTTGGCTTGAATGAATTTCTTGTGATTTGAAAATATTTAATGCCTTAGAAGATTGCACTATTTCTGTAAGGTTGCAGATTAAATATCGGTTAAGCAGGAATTAATTTTGAGGGATTGGTCCATTTCAAGTATTTTATCATTTGCATTGTTAGTCTTAGGATTATTTTTCATCTTATAAATATCTCTTAATATGTTACCTTTTTCTATTTCTTTCATTATCTAGGTTAGATTTAGAATTTCAAAGTATCATTGTATACATCTAAAAATGGTCACAACACAATAGTCTGGTAATTAATTAAATATTTTTAATATTTAATTAAATCTCTAAATTAATTCTACGTATAAATCTAAATAAATGATTTATATTGTTTCATCTTGATTAAATAAATAAGTTTATTTAATCACTTTTCTTATCCACTTCTTAATTAATTAAATAAACATTATGATTTATTTATATTAATTATCACATAATCTTATTTTATTCAAATAAAGATTAAATATTCTTCTCTAATATTCCATTCACAATTAAATAGTTCCAAATATTTAATTAAATCTTCTAGGGTCCATTTACAATTAAATATTCTAAATATTTAATTGAGTCTTCTATAGTCTTCAACATCAAATATTTCAAAAATATTTTAAATCCTCAAATTCACATAAAATTAAATAAATAAATTTATTTAATTTGGATTATCTTCAACAACCATGAAACAAACTTCAAAACAGAAAATTAATTTCTCTGTTTCTAAGCAAGCTTGTTCCCATGGGTTGAAGACAAATCTCCATTCTTCTCTCCAACCTCCCAACATCTTCCATCTTCCTCTCAACCTCTTCATCTCTCACCATTCAAAATTACCAGACAATCTCATAGCCATTGATATTTGCCAGCTAGGTTCTTGCCTGTAAAAATCTATAAAAGGGACTGCCGGGTCTCTGAAAAAGAAGAAGATTTTGTACGGGAAAACTATAGTCAATCAACCTTCCAACATCCATAGCATTCTAGAATCATAGCATAGCATAGCTTAGTATATTAACATTCCATATCATGGCTTATCAACCTCATATCATAGTTTTAGGAGCATTCATAATTCACAGCCTCTATGCATAATCTACAGCCCCTATGCATATCCGTATTCACTTCATCAGCATATAGGATAGAGAAGTGCTCTCCATTTTGCATACTCGTTCTGCAGGTTGCCATTCTGAGAAGCTTTACTTATACAATCTGAGAGCAACAACTTCAAGCGAATCACTATAGATAGAGGACAATGGAACGATTCTAAAGAAGCTCTGTTTGATTTCTGATTTCATTTTATTAGCTTTCTTTAGTTTAATGTTGCATTGGTGTTTTTTATTATCTTATTTTGATACTAACAATTCCCACACACATTTTTGGTGCCCACCGTGGGGCCTATGCCCCAATTTTAACATCTTTGTGCATAATTTTCTAATAGGTTACAGTTAGAAGAGCGAATTAGTGCATCAAACACGTTTCAATGCATATCACACCCAGTTTAGCACTCGTTACTCATTTCACAGCGCCTGTTACTCATTTCACAACATTCATCACTAATTTCATAGTGCTTGTTACTCATTTCACAACACCTATTACTCATTTCACAGTGCTCGTTACTCATTTCACAGTGTACGTTACTCATTTCACAACACCCATTCCTCATTTCACAGAGCCCATTCCTCATTTCACAACACCCATTCCTCATTCCTCATTTCACAGAGCCCATTCCTCATTTCATAGCTCCCATTCCTCATTTCACAGCGCCCATACCTCATTTCACAGTGCCCATTCATAATTCCATAGCGCCCATTTCTCATTTTACGACGCCCATTCATAATTCCATAGCGCCTGTTCCTCATTTCACAATGCCCTTTAATCATTTCATAGCCCCCTTTTTCCATAGCGCCCTTTATGTCTGTTTTAGCACATTTTTAATTTGTAAGTCTGCAACTGTAATCTATAGTTTAAGTAGCAATTTGACTGGATCCGACGCGATTATGACCAATACGTGTTTTAAAAAAATGAATCAATCCTAGGATAGTCACCTAATCAGAATGAATCAATCCTAGGATAGTCACTTAAATTGAAAAATCAAGCAATCCTAGGATAGTCACTTCATTTTCTATTTTGGACTAAAAATAATTCCATGTCTTTGTGAAGCAATATCTTCACCTAGCATAGAAAATTGTTTATTTGAGGCTTAAAATTGAACTCTTGCTTGCTATGATTGAATGGTGATAGGCCTATGCTCTCCCCTTAACTGGGTGATCAAAATTCCAAACTCATCCATTTTATTTTATATAATTTTAAGCTTTGTTAAAACCTTTTAGAAGGCCTGCTGTAGTGGGAAAAAGTACTCACCCTACGAGAACGACCTAAGTGGGTTCAAACCAAAGCCAGGTTTTTCCACCCCACTATAAAATTTAAAGAAAATTTGGGGGACGCCACTTTTTCCAGAAGTGTGCAAGATAACCATCCCCAAAACCTTTGTTCTAAAGGTTGGGAGGTCTCCTGAGGGAGTTTATGATTTGCCGCTCCGAATGAAAACCCTTTCTAAGAACCTAGTGTAGTATCCAGCTGACTCAGTAACCAAACATTGTAATACTCGTAGTGCAAGGGGAGGGAAGAATCTTCCCCCAAGACACTCACTATATAATTGCCAAGGACCATTTGCTTAAGGGATTGAGAAATCTAACCTTGAGTATGCACCTAGAAAAGACAAAAACACGGGCACCCTCTAGGGGGTGACAAGGCTATGTAAGTCGACACAATTTTAAGCTGTGGGATGTTGAGTATAACGATGACCTTTTGACATTAAGAGTGAGTCTATTTGAAGTGCATTTTTGTTTAACAAACCAGTGAAAATAGGACCATACGTGGTTCTTTTGAACATACACTATCTGTTTAGATTACAAATCTTAAAAACACTTGTCTTCATTTGAGTGCTGTGTATTCCAAAATCATTAAAATTTAGTAAAGATCATCCAAAACTCACAATTACATTGATTAATCTCATGATAAGAGATTGGAAATCCACAACCTTTGTTAAGAATTCTATTCTCAAAAGAATCAAAATGCCAAAGAAACCACTTAGTTTCAAGAAACTCTTGAAGAAAAGATGATTCTTGTACCAAATTCGAAAGGTTTTACTTAAACATAGAACCTTTATCCATCGATATCATGATTGTGTTAGAGGTTACACTGATGATTATGCTGTAGAACCATTATACTCATGAGCTTTCTTTCAAAGAAGAGCCCTTTCTCAAAGGCACAATCATAGTCAATGTATTCGTTCTTCTTATATACCCCAACCTGCAATTGAATATTCCACTCATCCAAATCAATTTCTACAATAGAGAACTTAATCACATTAGGCATTTTTCACAAAACCATCTTTTTACGAAGCTACGATCAAACTTCATAAAGTGCAAAATCATTTTTCTTAATCTTTTGTTTAAATTCCCGCAAACAGGATTTTCATCCTTTCAATTAGGGAAAAACACAAGACTAGAAATATTTTTAAGTCATATAATCTTCATTCTATCCTCACTTTCATATCCAACAAAAACTTGCACTATTTCATTCTTTTGATCAAAAGTTAATAGAATTTGGGGCAAACCTTATGTTTGTTGTAATGAGATCTCAAAAGAACATCGAAAAAGTGAAGGAGAAAGTACTACAAGCAAAATGGGGGATAATAGTGAGAAGGAAGAGAATCCATTTCATATTGAAGACATAACAGAAGAAAAGCTTCAAGAAGCAGAGCAGGATCCCCAATTCCATACTCTTATACAAAGGATTTTAGAATGAAACAAAGAAAAATATTTCCTTTCATTGGCTAACCAAGGAGCTAAGTTACCTACTGATTTTGATATAGAAGGGATTAAAGCGAATCCTGAAACTCCTCCTAATGACTTTAGTGCCCTTACTCAACAGATAAAGGAATTACAAGGACAAATGAAGGAGATGCAAGGGGGTGCAACAAAGAAGTATGTTTTGGAAGACATATGTCCTTATCCATTTGATAGGAGTCTTCAAATGATCCCATTTCCAAAACATTGTGAAATTGCTAAATTTGATAGGTACAATGGAAACACTGACCCCATAGAACATGTGGGGGATTTTTGAAATATGAGTCTAGAATTCGCTTATGAAGATACCTATTTAATGCGATTGTTTCCATGAAGTTTGGGTGGACAATCTATGGAGTGGCTTTCAAAGATTACCCTCCCATCAAAACCTTTAAGGAGCTAATAAATCAGTTTATATCACAATACACTTACAACATTCAACACCAAATCACCATGCTTGATCTTTGTAAAGTGAAACAAAAAGTAGAGGAATCTTTCACTACATTTTTGCAAAGATGGAGAAATTTTTTTGTACAATATTCCCATCCTATTCCCGAAAAGGAAAAGATGGATATCTTCATCAATAGTCTAAATCAAGAATTAAGCTATAGGCTTAATCTTCATTGTCCTCCTAACTTTGAAAAATTGATTGAAAAACAATCACCATTGAAGGGGTCTTGGTCAAAAGGGGAGTGATAAAACTTGATAATCCAAGTTCATCTAGCCATAACAACAATGAAAAAACAAGGTTTTGGAACAAAAATAAAAATGTTGTCAATGATGGCATAGTGAATGCAAACAATCTATTAACAAAACCATCCATTTTCAACCTATCAAGTACTCCATGAAACAACCAACAAGGAAATACCAATCAACAAAGAAACAACAATCAACAAGGACAAAATTCCAATCAAGAAAGCATGACCAATCAAAACAACAAGGATAATCATGATAATCTTGGCAATACCCAAACATCAAATCCATCCAGACTTCCATTCTTTTCAAATCGACGAAATTTTACTGCTTTGGGCCAATCTCTTGAATCTGCTCTTAAGGAACTTCTTGATAATAAGGTTATCACCCTACCACCACAAAGAGATTATGAGCCATGAGTCAAACCACCATCATGGAATGACTCGTATTATTGTAATTATCATTGATGTAAAGGTCATAGAACAAATAATTGTCAAGCCTTGTGAAATCTGGTACAAGATTTAATTGACAATGGTACTATCACAATTGAAGGACATCATACCAACGATGATCATCAAGCATTCAAAGATCCTTTACCAAACTATCAAAAGGGGGAAACATCAGATGCTAAAACAAAAAGTATAAATAATGTTGAAGACAACATAATTTGTCACATATATGCAAATGATCAATGGGTTAATGTTATCAAAATCAAGGAAAAACAAGAATATCAACAGGTTAATGTGACTATGAGAGGACAAGTAAAAGTTGTCTTAAGAGGGAGTTCATCTAAAGCAGCTATTCCTTCTCCAACTCATTATAATATAGTTGATCAATTGAGAAAAAATATCAGCTCAAATCTCCATTCTTGAACTTCTAAAAATATCTCCCATACACAAGAATATTTTAGAAGAAGCTCTTGTAAACACAACTGTCGACACTGATCTGGATGTAAACATATTTCAAGCCATGGTGGGACATTTGCCTTCCCCCACTTGTCTTTCATTCTTTGAAAAAGATGATGCCTCCATGACACATCCACATAATTCGTTGCTTTATCTTGAAGTCATGATCCATAAACACCGAATCAGATGTGTTTTAATAGATGGAGGAGCCGGTTTAAATATTTGTACCTTAAAGCTAATACATGCCTTAGGAATATCAGAAAATTCCATTGATCCACGAAGGAAAATAACTATCAAAACATATGATGATGAAGAAAGAGCTTCTAAAGGACTAATAATGCTACCTATCAGAGTGGGACCTGTTGTGAAAAATACTTTTTGTTAGATTCTAGATCATGATCTTTCCTATAATATACTTTTGGGTCATCCATGGATCCATGATATGCAGGTGATACCATCAACGTACCATCAATGCCTCAAGTTTCCATATGATGGATAGGAAATAACTATACAAGCTGACTACAATAGCACCCAAACTTGTTCAAATCTTCGAGCAACTCAAGATGTCTTTGTGCCACACAATAGGGAGGCTCTTACCATTTCTTCTTCCAACCTACAAAGCCAATTGCAAGATTTGACAAAGAATCTTAACACCAAGCTACAGTTAAAAGACAAAGGAGTAGGCGAATATTCACTATGCCTTTCTAGCTTACCTCTTTCTCTGAGATCACATGGTCAACCAACTCTCTCAAATCAAAAGATTGCAACAGCCTCTACATCCCAAACTTCTGTGCCAATCACAAAATTTGATGGAAAATTCATTAAAGCTAACACTACCGAAGAAGAAGCTGAAGATAGGGACATTTTAAGCTAGTTATACAAAGATGAAGATGAATCTCTCTTGCACATTAAGTTACCCACTGAACAATATGGTAAAGGGTATACCATCATGCAAAGAATGGGCTATGAAGGAAATGGACCTATAGGAAAAAGAAAAGAAGGTATTATTGAGCCAATTCAACCTATTTCAATACATCCAAATGATACAATAGGACTTGGATATGGTAAAGATACAGAAGAGTCAACTTCACATCAAGCACAACAAACCCATGAAGATGTCACTCTACAAAAATTTTATGAATCATTTTTACAATTGTAGAATAGTTCAGACACTGATTCTAATGAATATGAATGGGACACCATCTATAATGATGAATTTTGGAGAGAAAAACAAGTTGATACCATACATAAATATGTACCCATTCTCATACAAGGACAAATATCAGGAACACAATCACTTGAATTTGTACCACAATATGACAATGACTCTAGTGAGGATGATTCAAATTTTAATGAGATTGATAATTGATAGGAGAATAAAATCATAGACCTTGTCCATCATGAAAATGACAACCATATCATGACTTTGACAGCTCAAGATCTTACCCAACCTAATGATCCCATACCTTTAGTTTATCTAGAACTTATTGACTGGGACAATGATGCACCTATCCAAATCCCTACTTTCCATGATGATGAGGATATTGTAAATTTCATTTGTTCATCTAATCAAGAAAACAATTGTTCAATCAAATAATTTCATACTCAAGATTTAGATAGGGAGGGTGTCAAGTCTCTTAGCTACAAAATAAATGAAATAAAAGATGGATCTATTGGTGAAAACTAAAAAACGGAAGTGGTAGATCATAACAAGAGAAAAATAACGAGCAAATCAAATGGTGGAAACCTTTTTAAGGCACTGAAGGATTAGAAACTTGACACTCTTCCTGAACACTATCAAGAAATATCTTGTATTTTAATTGAGCCAACATAATCAATCAATATAGGTACAACAGAGCAACCAAAAATCTTGCAACTTGCAGCATCATTAACAGTGGAAGAAGTATTGAAATTTACAGAGTTCTTGAAGGAGAATCAAATCAACTTTGCTTGGTCATATGCCAATATGCCAGGGTTAGATCCTAATCTGATAATGCATCATTTATCTATAAACATAGGGGTAAAACCTGTGAAGCAAAAAATTAGAAAAATGCATCCACATGTTGCATTATTGGTTAAAGAAGAGTTAAAGAAGCTTTTAGATGTTGGATTCATTTGGTCTATTGACTATGCAAAATGGATCTCCAATATTGTACTTGTTTCAAAACCAAATGGAAGGATTAGAGTTTGTACACATTTTAGAGATTTGAACAAAGCATGTCCCAAAGATGACTTCCCTTTGCCAAACATAGATATAATTGTTGATTTAACTACTGGCCATGCAATGTATTCAGTAATGGATGGGTTTTCAGGATACAACCAGATAAAGATTGCACCAGAAGATCAAGATAAAATAGCATTCACATGCCCTTGGGGTATCTATTGTTGGAATGTCATGCCATTTGGGATGAAAAATGTAGGAGTGACTTATCAAAGAGCAATGACCACCATTTTCCATGATATGATGCACACCTTTATGGAAGAATATGTGTATGAATTATTGGCCAAATCTAATACAAGAGAAGGAAATTTAGAAATATTATCAAAAATCTTTGTCAAAATGGAGAAGTTTAATGTTCGACTCAATCCAAAGAAATGTGTCTTCGGTATCAAATCTGGAAAACTCCTAGGATACATTGTTTTAGAAAGAGGCATAGAGGTTGATCCAGGAAAAGTACAAGCTATAATGGACATGCTACCACCATGAAATATTGGTCAACTCTGATCATTGCAAGGACAATTACAATCCATCAGGAGGTTCATAGCTCAACTGGCAGACAAAAGCTTACCATTTACACATCTATTGCATAAAAATGTCCCATTCAAATGGGAGGAAAAGTGTGAAGCAACAGTTAATCAGATCAAGCAATATCTTATGAATCCACCAGTTCTAATTCCACTAGTTCTAGGAAAGCTTCTCATACTCTATATTTCTGCAACAGAAGTATCTTTGGGAGCGTTACTAGCACAAGAGGATTCTACAGGCAAAGAAAGGGCCATATACTATATCAGTAGAACTTTAACAAGTCATGAACTAAACTACACTTTCATTGAAAAAGCTTGCCTAGCAGTAGTGTTTGCTTCCCAAAAATTGTGACACTATATGTTGGCTCATACAGTTAAGCTGATAACCAAAATTGATCCATTAAAATACCTCTTGAGCAAAGCTACATTAACAGGAAGACTTGCAAAATGGGTAATGATTTTAAGTGAGTTTGACATTCACTATGTAGATCAAAGAGCTATAAAAGGACAGGTCATTGCAAATCAATTGGCTGATGCACCTTTACAAGAAGAAAATCCAATGCACATTGAATTTTCTGATGCAAATGTCTTCACAACAACAATTGAGAACTCATGGACATTGTACTTTGATGGATCTTACACACAACATGGCTCAGGGGCAGGGATTCTTTTTGTCACACCTGAAGGACATACCATTCCAAAATTATATCGGTTGATGTTTTCCTACACAAATAACATAACTGAATATGAAGCATTGCTCACAGGTATGAAGATAGCGTTAGAATGGCGGATTACAGAGCTGCAAGTTTATGGTGGTTCACAACTTGTCATTAATCAAATCAATGATGATTATTAGACAAAAGATGATAAGATGCTACTTTACAAGAACATGGTGGACGATTTTAAAGAGTATTTTGTGACAATCAAATTTTCACAAATCCCAAGGATTGATAATAAAGCTACAGATGCAATGGCTATAATTGCCTCCTTGTTACAATTATTAGAAAATAAAAAATAGTACGAATTCTTGGTAGAACAATTGTTTTCTCCTGCCTATGATAATCCTAAGGCTCAAGTCATATGCCATTTAATTGGTTCTGATTCACCTTTATATGGAGAGATCTATACCTATTTGAAAGATAACATCTTACCTCTGGACTTATCCCGAAACCAAAAAAGGAATTTCATATGCCAATCATCCCACTACACCTTGATTGCCAATATCCTTCACCGACGTGGTCTTGATGGTACGCTACTTCGATGTCTTGAACATGACGAATCTAAAAAAGCCTTACACGAGGTACATAGTGGTATTTGTGGAACTCATTCAAGCAGTTTAACCTTAGCCAAGAAACTTGTTAGAATGGGATATTATTGGCCTACCATGGAGAAAGAATCTTTTAATTTTGTCAAGAGGTGTTCTAAATGTCAGATACATGGGAATCTTATTCATGCACCTTCACAGGAATTGCAGCCTTTCATTCCAACATGGCCTTTTTCTTAGTGGGGATTAGATCTTGTTGGAAAAATTCATCCTTCATCATCAAATGGGCATAAATTCATCATCACAACTACAAAATATTTTACAAAATGAATCAAAGCTATTCCTTTGACAACTGTGATTGGTAAAAAAATCTCTTCATTTATCCTGAATTACATCATATGCCAATATGGAATTCCTAATTCTATCATCACTGATAATGGGAGGCCTTTCAAGAATCAGGATGTTGACAAAATTTGTGAAAGATTTCACATCCAAAACAAGTTCTCTACACCTTACTATCCACAAGGAAATGGTCAAGCTAAAGCTTCAAACAAAACAATCTTGAAGATCTTGAAGAAGACGGTAAATGATGCCAGTCGTGATTGGCATGTCCAGTTAAATCCAGCTTTGTGGGCATACAAAACCAACATTCGCACACCAACAGGAGCTACCCCATATGCCTTGGTATATGAAAAGCAATTTTACCATTATAATTTGAAATACCTTCGCTTAGGGTCTCACTCAAGGGATTGATAAATGATGAAGACTATCGAGTATCTCACTTGCAAGAATTAGAATTGTTAGATGAAAGACGTCAACATGCAACTGATCATTTGAAGGGTTGTCAACAAGTTATGTCCCATAGCTATAATCACAGAGTTAAACCACAAACATTTCAAGTAGGTGACTTAGTCTTGAAAGAAAACCCACGCAATCAGCAAGATAGGGAAAAGAAAGGAAAATTTGAACCAAATTGGCTTGGTCCATTTGTCATCATTGCAGCATACGGTTTTGGGGCATATCAATTATCTACATTAGAAGGGAACCTGTTTGAAGAACCAATCAATAACATTCATTTGAAGAAGTTCTATACATAAAAATTAGAAAAAGTCCTAAAAAAACCATAAAAATAAAAAAAAGTCCTGAAAAAATACATAAAAATAAGAAAAAGTCCTGAAAAAATAAAAATCAGAAAAAGTGGTGAATTTTTTTTGATCAAAATGGGCTCCTCTATCTATTATCTTATGTCTTTCATTTGATTTTACGACATCATTTATCCATATCTATCATTTGTACATATCAATCATATCCATAGCATGCAACAAGAATCCTTGTGTTTCATCATGGCTTGATGAAATTTGTACATATTAGTAATATTTAGGTTGTGTTTACACAGGGGGCAACAACACAAAATAAACAAGAGAGGGGTAAACGAGCTTTTTGAACATCAAAAATGGACAAATGACGCATCAAATCAACCACAACACCAACACGATTACTAAGTGCCAAGGAAATCAAACAACATGGTCAAAACAAACGTAAATCAAAACACAAACATCAATGTTGATAACCAAGTTGGATGATCTTAATTTGAATAATGTTTGGAATACTTTAGGAAAAATTTGAATGGATGGTTGATTTTTTATCATATCTTTGGAGCAATTTGATGATGTATTGAACTAGAAAAGCAAGGAAGGAATATGATTTTTCTTTGTCTACTGTTTGTGAGGAAATCATTAATACTATGCAAATTGGTCGCGAGACATGCTCTGCTAAGTATCATTGATTACATTTCAAAATTTGCATGGGAAATGGGTTAAATCTTGTCTATTTATGCAAGCGATACTCAGGTCATCTTGGTTCAATTATACCTAGATGCTTGTATTATCTTGCTATATTAAATTTCATGAAAGCAATACTCAGGTCATCACTGGTGCTAACATACCCTTTGATTCTTGTATTAAATTTCAACATTTCAATGCTCTATGATGACATAAAAAGCACAAATAAGCTCTCAGAATGGCAATATTGTACAGATACTCTGCATGATTAGTATAGATTACATTCATTTTAGAATTTGCATTTTGCATTTATAGATTTTTCCAAAAGCTGGAAAAGTATTAAAGCTTCATATGTTTGGAAAAATGACTAAGTATATTTGACATTCACAAAAAAATCATCACATACATTTTTCATACATATTTGCATCAGAAAATAATAAAGTTTACATCATAATCCTCACATCATTTTCATTGCATATCATTTTATTTGTTTCCATACATCATACATCACATCATAAATCATGCATACATAACATCATAAAACCATCACATAAAAAATCACGCATATAGAAAATAAAAACATTCATCATAACAAATCATTGCTGCATATCATATATCTTAAAAATGAACATCAAAATGTACAAAGATGTCAACTATGTATGATATTATATTATAAAAAATGGGACCATATCAATCCATATACAAATGTCTCAACAGAGTATCAATAAGACATCATGCAAAATGCACTATGAAGTGCTATCCTCTAATGGTGCTGGTTTGGGACCTATCCCACCTACACCTGATGGACCTGCTCCACCTGCCCCTGATGGACCTCCTAGAGGCAATGGCTAAGAGACACCCCTGCTGGTAGTCCGAGAGAAACTGTGTAGACCGAGACTCTGTAAAACTCACCCTTTGCCTGGGTGGCACAACATCATGATATCTGACCCTATAGAACTCTGCCTCCTAGACGACTTTGGTCAGCTCTCTCACCATACCACCTCCTGCTGCTCTCTGTAGACTGTCACCTAGGGCCATGGCCTCCTCACCTTGTCGTCTGGCTATATCTCTCTTAGCCATCACTGCCGTCAATTGTCCCTGTAGCTGTGTAGCCAAGGCCTGTGCCTATGCTAACTAACCCTGTAAGCTCTACACTCTACTCTATAAGGTAGCTATCTGGCCCGAAACCACTGGATCTACTGAAGATAATGGAGCTGAATATCTCATCCATGGTCCACCTCTACTAGGACCCCTGCCGCTACCCCTACCACCTCTGTCGCTACCCCTACCACCTCTGTCGCTACCCCTATCACCTCTACCACCACCTCTATCACCTCCTTCACCAATTATCCCCATCCCCATCACTACTATCCCCATCTCCATTTGACTCATCATCATCCTCCTCAGAGCCATCACTCTCCGAAGCTTCCTCTCGCTGTCACCTATGTCCTACTATCTGTGGTCTCTACTTTGCAATGGGGACAGGCTCATCAGGATCAAATAGTCGTGGTGCAGGATGCTCCAACACATACTGACCATACTCTGCAGTCATCCCCCTGTCAAGAATATCCGCTCTGTAGTCCCACATCTGAGCTCCAAAACTAATAAACTCTACCACTACTACATCATATGAAATATGTGAAGCCCACACTGTAACCTCCTGCCGTCAATGCACATAAATAGCAGAACCCATAGGCATACCCTAAGGCTGACCATACTGTTGACACACTCAACCAATAAGAAATCTGTCAATAATCCCAAGAGTATGACCAATCACATATCTGGCAGTAAAAACATAGGGCATCTCCCTAGCATCCTCTGGCCATCCCTCACAATCTACATAAGGTTGCCAGCATATTGTATCTAGATCATCATTTCGACAAACAACATTTGGGGAAAATTTCAAAATTCTTTGAAGCAATGCATAAAACACACACTTCAAAGAGGGGAAAAATGTACACATCTAAAAATGGTCACATCAAATAGTCTAGTAATTAATTAAATATTTTTAATATTTAATTAAATCTCTAAATTAATTCTACGTATAAATCTAAATAAATGATTTATATTGTTTCATCTTGATTAAATAAATAAGTTTATTTAATCACTTTTCTTATCCGCTTCTTAATTAATTAAATAAACATTATGATTTATTTATATTAATTATCACATAATCTTATTTTATTCAAATAAAGATTAAATATTCTTCTCTAATATTCTATTTACAATTAAATATTTCCAAATATTTAATTAAATCTTCTAAGGTCCATTTACAATTAAATATTCTAAATATTTAATTGAGTCTTCTATTGTCTTCAACATTAAATATTTCAAAAATATTTTAAATCCTCAAATTCACATAAAATTAAATAAATAAATTTATTTAATTTGGATTATCTTCAACGACCATGAAACAAACTTCAAAACAGAAAAATAATTTCTTTGTTTCTAAGCAAGCTTGTTCCCATGGGTTGAAGACAAATCTCCATTCTTCTCTCTAACCTCCCAACATCTTCCATCTTCCTCTCAACCTCTTCATCTCTCACCAATCAAAATTACCAGACAATCTCATAGCCATTGATCTTTGCCAGCTAGGTTCTTGCCTATAAAAATCTATAAAAGGGACTGTCGAGGCTCTGAAAAAGAAGAATCTTTTGTATGGGAAAACTATAGTCAATCATCCTTTCAGCATCCATAGCATTCTAGAATCATAGCATAGCATAGATTAGTATATTAACATTCCATATCATGGCTTATCAACCTCATATCATAGTTTCAGCAACATTCACAATTCACAGCCCTTGTGCATATCCATATTCACTTCATCAGCATATAGGATAGAGAAGTGCTCTCCATTTTGCATACTCATTCTGTAGGTTACCATTCTGAGAAGCTTCGCTTATACAATTTGAGAGCAGCAGCTTCAAGCAAGTCACTGTAGATAGAGGACAATGGAATGATTCTGAAGAAGCTATGTTTGATTTCTGTTTTCATTTTATTAGCTTTCTTTAGCTTAATGTTGCATTGGTGTGTTTTTATTATCTTATTTTGATACTAACAATTCCCACACACAATCATCATATTGAAAAATATGACAAGTTTGGAGATCGAGCATTTGTTTGTAAGGTCCCTTTGTGATTACCAACATTTTCACATTTTCACTGAGTTGTTTATGCATTGTCAATCCCTAACATTAGAGACCTTGGGGTTATCTCTTGAGGCTTGCTGATAGAGATTTACCTTTCAAGAGAGATAGGATACTTGTATTTTGTTTGAGTTGTTGCTAAATAGAAAACACCATCAACAGATTGGCGCTAGAAGGGGGGCCTGAATAAGCAAGTTGGATCATTTTTTGTCTACTATTTCTCCTAAAAGATTCTAAAGAAGAACCCGATCTACAGTAGGAGAAGAAGATTTTCAAGAATTTCAAGCTCCTACTAGGTCAAGAAGGAATAGAAGAAGGGGAGAATCATTATCCACCCAACCACTTCCATCATCTCCTTCATCCTCATCTTCATCAAGTCCATCTTCATCTGATTCTAAAGTCATTCCCATTCAACAACCTCAGCCAGTCATAAATTAGCCTTTACCACCTCCACCTCCACCAATGCATTTCTTGGCTAACATTCCATGTCCATTATCCTTTAAAAATTCTAATGTTATGCCAAAGAACCCTTAGCATTTTTTCTCTAAATTCCATGTTAATGATCCCAATAGGATTGTAGAAGAACATATCAGGATTTTTTCATACTTGTCTTAGGGATAGGGGGATCAACCATGACGATGTTGCATGTAGGCTCTTTCCTTATTCCCTAGGATAAGATGCATTCTATTGGTATAATCATTTTCTTGATAGATCTATTCATAATTGGACTGGACTTGAGACTACATTTTTGCAAAAGTTCAAAATTCCTATTAGTGCTAATGAGCTCTAACTGCAGTTCACTAGAGTCAAGAGAGAAGTCAATGAGCCTATAGGGTCTTGTAATAAAAAATTCCATCAAGAATATACTAGGTTGCAAATCCCTTATGCTGTAGATGATGCCACTGCTTTAGAAGTCTATTATGAGGGTCTTGATAACCTGGCAGCTACCTTCATGAAATGGAGACCTAGAACCCTCCAAATACCTCGCTTGATGCATACACAAAATCCATTAAGGTTATTACTGATTTGAGACAACACTTATCTAGGCCTTTACCATCATTAGGACCCACTTCTCACCCTATGCAAGTCCAAGCTCTCAATCAGGCTCTTACCAATCATACTCCTATAATGAATCTAATACATTAGTTGCCTCTGGCCCCTCATCTAGGACCCCTTATGAATCAAGTCCCACCCATGGTCAACTATCCTCAATAAAGTGCTAATCAACCCCTCATCCACAACCACAAACTGGTTTCCCCACATATTTGCAAAATTTTGAGGTATTGAACTAGTCACTGAGATTTGGTGTGGCAACAATATATCCTTAAAATAGTGTGAACTAGACTCCATATAGTAATCTAGACAAGGAAAGGTTGGATGAATTGACTGAACAAGTGAAGAAGCTAAATATGGAGGTCACATATCTGATAAATCAAAATAGTCAACTCCAAACTACTCAAAGGAGTATGTAGTCTAACCACAATAGAGAAAATCGGGGGAGCCTCAACAAGGACAACACTTTGACAGGGGATAACATTTTGAAAGAGGAATTTTTTTTGACAAAGGATATAATTTTGAAAGAGGACAACCCTCTAGCCAAAACTTTGATAGAGGGAAAGCTAGTGGACAAGGATTTTACAGAAGACAACCACCCAGACAAAACAAGACATGGAATACGAGGCCTAACAATGGAGGTGTCCCTACCTCATTGGATCAACCAACTAATCAAGATAAGCCTCCAAGCTGTGTGTATCTAGCTGAAGCTATTTTATCAGGTTGGTGTACGCTCCATAAAACAAGTCAACATTCTAAGTTAGACTATCCTAAGTTCTAGATGACTACCTCTATTTTTCAGTATGAGGTGGAGAATAATGTAAGTAACCAAGAGTTGGTAGCATCTACTCCTTATGACTCACCCATGTTGGTGCTAAATCATGATCCTTTTCCAAAAACTAAGGAGAATGGACTTGAAGAAGAATCAAGCTAGTCTAAGGAGGAAGTAGATCAAGTCTGCAATGGAGATGAGATTACATAGTTGTTTAATGAAAATCCTAAGAATGCCAATGGCCCCTTGGATCAAAAATAAAATTATGTTGAAGAGGTGCAGACATTCCAACAACCAATCAAGAAATATAATTTAAGAGATAGACCCACTAGAGGTTCACAAGCTGGAGGACCTTACACCACTTCCATCCCTCCAAACAATTTTACCATATCTGTAGATCCTAATGCCAGTAATAATCCAACATATCCACATGTGCCTAAGTGATATCTATCAAATGAAGGACACACACAAGTTGGGACATTGAAAGGAAAGAGTGTAGATACTAGAAAAGACAAGGTGGTGGAATGCCTCAAGGAGGCTCCTACTGACATGAACATAGAGCAACTAGCTACATATGTTGTAGAAGAACTCAAGAAGCTAAAAGTAAGCTTATCTGCATTTGAATTATTAAGAGTCCCCGCTATTAGAAATGTAGTCCTAGTAGCTTATAGTGTAAATTTAGTATCACAAGATAGACCAGTTGGTGGGATTGCGAATAAAGCATCTAGTTCTCAAGTATTAAAAGATCAAAGTCAGGTTTACACACAACCTGGAGATAAAGGGAAAGAAAAAGATAAAAGTCAAGTTGCTTAGGTTGATACTCCCCTAACTTTATTCCAAGGAAAAACATAAAATCCTCCATTTCTGATTTCTATTGTCCTATTTGGAAAGAATTTACACAATTGCTTGCTAGATTCAGGTGCTTCCACCAATGTTATGCCCATAGAGCCTTAGGCATCAACCCTACTATCTCGTAAGCGAAAGTCACTCAATTGGATAGAACATAAGTTAATGTGGTAGGGGAACTGAACATGATCCCTATGAAAATTGCCTTAAACCCTAGAATTCAACAAGTCATTACTATACAGGTAGCAAATATACCTAACACTTATGGTCTAATTTTAGGAAGAGACTTTACTAAGGCATTAAATGGATATGTATCAACTGATCAGTCCCATATGTGGCTCCCTTGGAAGGGAGTTCCAAACTAGATCAGAATTGAAAGAAAGCCTAGGATGAAATATGTAATCACAGAATATCAGAATACTTCAAATGAAATACTAATATCAGAGGTAAGCATGGGCAATTATGTGCTGGCAGCCCCTATTGAAGAGTCTGACGTGGAAGAAATTCTTATGCTACATACTACACCCATTGATCTTATAGCAAAATCTAGTAATACTAGAGCCCTACTAGAACCAATTAATGATGATGATCCTAAAGATAACCAACTCAACCTATTGGATAATTTTCAAGAATTCATCTAGAAATGTATAGAAGATTAGATTCATTTGGGTAGAGGAATGAATTTTGGAGAACTTCTTTTACCTAATTGGTGTAGATTCCATAATTCCGCTCACTCAGAGTTGGAATGTTGCTTGTGTCAAACAATAGTAGAATAGGTACAAAAGTGCATTAACCCCACTCTAGCAGTCAGAATTAATATACAAAGTATTCAAGATGATCCCAAAGGGAAAAGTGTGGTACACTTTTAAGAGCCCTCCAACAGTAACAATACAAGAGACAAGACAAAGAAATTTGGAGTTACTGGTTGTTGG
This sequence comes from Sequoia sempervirens, assembly GCA_007258455.2. Taxonomy (NCBI): domain Eukaryota; kingdom Viridiplantae; phylum Streptophyta; class Pinopsida; order Cupressales; family Cupressaceae; genus Sequoia; species Sequoia sempervirens. The sequence goes on from VDFB02342956.1 coordinate 69,442, forward strand.
ACCTTAAGGTTTGATGGATCCAAATCAAAGAAAGGTGTTGGAGGCAAGATTTGAGTTGATTAGTCCAAAAGATAAGACTTTATTTTCTGCTCACAAAATCTAGTTTCATTGTACCAATAATGTAGCAAAATATGAGGCTTTAATTCATGGATTACTCATGGCACTAAGGAAGAAGGTTAAGATTTTGTAAGTATTTGGGGATTCTGAGTTAGTGGTCAAACAAGTTAGAAGGAAATATTGATGTCATGATAGAAGGATGACCAATTATAGGCATAGAGTATGGGACCTTATTGAGGAATTTTATGCCTTCAACATCCAGTTGATACCTCACAATAAGAACCAAACTATAGACTCTCTAGCTCAAGCATCTAGTACCTTGCAGCCTTTGTCCCTTTCTAGATTGAAGAAGTTCACTATGGAGCTAACTACAGTACCTTTAGTACTTGACAATGTGACTAACTTTCAGATATTTGAAGATGACAAGCATATGTTGGATTTTATCACAAGTTCAGATGTGTTCATAAATCATTGATGAAGTTGAACCCTAGGAAACAAATATGAACTTAGAAGGGATCATCAATTTGAAGACTAATACTATTAGAAGGGGAATGGTGCAACTAGAGAGGATTTTTGATCTTGATAGAGTCAAAGATCAAGAGCAAGATGCTAAGGAGTCCATCAATGGTCAATGTGAAACATACAACATGTGACTCAAGCTAATATCAAGAATGTCTTTATTGGAAAGATATGGACTCCAAAGGAGAGGAAAGGAATTATTGACGCCTTGCATACATATCAAGATGTGATAGCTTGGAGTAATGAAGACCTGAAGACATATGAAACTTCAATTATTACACACACCATCCCTCTAAAGCTAGGAGCAAGACCTTTCAGGAAAAGACAAAGACCAATTAATGCTTTTGGAGCTAGTCATCCAAAGGGAAGTGCAAAAATTGCTTTTAGCTCGTATCATATTCTCGATAAGACATTCACCCTGGGTTGCAAATTTGGTTCCAGTGAGAAAGAAAAATGGAGAGATTAGACTGTGTGTTGATTTTATGAACCTTAATAGGGCATAAGAAAAAGATAATTATCTAGTCCCTTCATTAGATGAAGTGCTTCAGATTATCAATGGATCTCAAATGATGTCTTTTCTAGATGGATGCGCTGGCATGGTACAGTATGAGGACAGGCATAAAACTTCCTTTACTACAAAATGGTGAACTTTTTCTTATAGGAGAATGCCCTTTGGGCTGATCAATGTTGGAGCCACCTTCCAAAGATCCATGGATATCGCTTTTAAGGACATCATTAGTAAGTGCATAATTATTTATATGGATGATCTGATGGTCTTTTCTAAAAAGTGAAGTGATCATATAGCAGACTTGTGCAAAGTGTTTCAGAGGTGTAGAGAATTTGGTGTCTCCCTTAATCCAAAGAAGTGCATCTTTGGAGTTACTAAAGGAAAACTATTGGGACACATTATCTCAAAGAAAGGAATTTCCATTGACCCTAAATGAGTGGAAGCCATACTCAAGATTCAGCCACCTTCTAGTAAGAAAGAAATGAAATCATTCTTTGGAAAAATTAACTTCATAAGGAAGTTCATCATTGGATTTGCTGAGATAGTCAAGCCATTGAATGCATTATTGAAGAAAGAAGCTAAGGTTGAATGGAGTGAAGAAGCAAAAGAAGCATTTGTAGAAATTAAGAGAGCCATTATTGAGGCTCCAGTATTTGTAAGTCTTGATTATGCCAAGCCTTTTTACATATACTCATTTGCTTCTGACGACTCCCGTGCTGGCATGTTGAATCAAAAGTTTGGTCAAGGAAATGAGCACCCCATAGCATTTATGAGTGCACCTTTGAAAGATGTAGGACTAAGGTACCCAAGTGTGGAAAAGTAGGCCTATGCCTTAGTCAAATCTGTAAAAAAATTTAGACATTATATTCTAAGGAATAAAGTCTTTGCAATAGTTATTGATCCTGCAGTCAAGCTGCTATTGATGCAAAATGAATTGGGAGAATGCAAAGCTAAGTGGGTAACTATGTTGCAGGAATATGATATTGAGATTCAACCCATGAAGCTAGTGATAGGACAAGGGCTAACCAAGATGATGACAAAGATGGGTCTTGACCTTACAACTCAATACTACCACGTCCAAGATGTATCCTCAGGAGACTGGTATGATGATATTATCTACTATATTTTGAATCAATAATGTCCTGAACATCTTAATTCAATACAAAGGAGATATTTGCATTTGAAAAGTGGCAATTTTATGATGAAAGGATTTTTTTTACAAGAAAAATCATGAGGGTGTCTGCTTAAGGTGCATGGGAAATGAAGAGGTTGAAAGAATAATGGTAGAGCTCCATTATAGATATGACATGGGTCATGGATCTGCACCTTCCACTGCAAATAAAATTCTAAGTGCTGGTTATTATTGGCCCACATTTTTCAAAGAAACCCACAACCATGTTAGAACTTGTCATGTGTGTTAGACTGCAGCAAGTAGAGAGAATTATGCAACTCTCTCACTTCAACTAGTTATAGAGGTAAACCATTTGCATAGTGGGGATTGGACTTCATAGGTCCAATCAATCCACCTTCTTTGGAAGGCCACGGGTATATTCTTACTATTGCTAATTATTTCACTAGGTGGACTAAGGCCCTTGCATGTAAATAATGTACTTTTGAAGTGGTAATCAATTTCATCAAATCAGGTATTATTGACCGCTTTGGGTGTCAATTAGCTTTAGTTTGTGATAATGGTCCTACATTTGCATCATTGAAATTTTCTAATTGAGCCTTTGATCATGGAATCATCATAAAATTTTCATCCAATTATTATCCACAAGGTAATGGTTTGGCTGAGTCTTCCAATAAGAACCTTTTAACAGTCATTCATAAGCTATTAGAGAAGAATCCCAAGGATTGGAACACTCAACTTAGATTTTCTCTTTGGGTAAACCGTACAAGACATAAGACCTCATTAGGGACCTCTCCTTACCACCTTGTGTATGGCTTGGAACCTATATCTCCCATCTAGTTAAAGATCCCCACTTTGCGTGAAGCCCGCCTGACAAAATTGCTACACCTTGAAGAAAGAAGGGATGAAGCCTTAGAAATTTTTTCCAAACATCAGGTTGTAGTTAAGAGATGGTTTGATAGAAGAGACAAGATAAAATCCTTTAGGGTATTTGACTTGGTTCTCTACTAGAATAAAGCACATGACTGAAGAGGGGAGCATAGAAATTTTGACAAACTTTGGCTCGACCCTTATCATATTTCAAAGATTTTGGGAGATAATGCTTTTCACTTAAAAAATATCACTAGAGAGGATATCCCACTACTTATCAATGTAAAGTACCTGAAGCATCACTTCCAATCTTAAGTTGTTTACAACTCTTTCCTTGTACATAGTTAGATTAGGTTTCCTTTCTATTTGTTCTATTTTTCTTTGGTTAGAATAGGTTTCCCTTTTTCTTTGCTTTGTTTGTTTTATGCTTTTGGTTAGTTTAGGTGTGCTTTGGTTAGGGTATGTTTTCTTTTTTTTTCTTTGCTCTTGCTTTGGGTTCTCCTATTTTCTTTTGGGCTTGTTGCATTTGCATGGAAATCATTTTATTATCTAGGACCATTCTAAATATTTCTTTTACAAACTTCAATCATCCTTTTGGAGTCAGTTGGTGAAAGTCCTTTATTTGGTGTCATATGTATTAAATGCTTTGAGTAGAATAGTCATGGGATTAAGATAAATCTAGAATGTATTTGGGTCTCATATTTATACACAAATCTTAAACAATTCCAAGGTTGCATATTGTCCTTATGAAGTCTGGTCAAGTGAAAAATCTTATATTTTGCTTCAACACCATTGTGGTTCTCAGCCCTGAGTGTGAACTTCATTGTGCATAGGTTGAAATGAAAAGTGAAAATAAAAGAATATAAAAAAAGGAAAGAAAAGAGAAAATATTGAAAATCAAAAGAATGAATTCAATTTATCAGGAGTATCTAAGTATCTCTACTGGGGCTATGGACGCCTGGCTATTAGTAGAGCTATGCTTGGGAGGACCATAATGATAACCTCGTTGGGGCTATGGATGCCTGAATGGTAGCAAGGCTCTATCCAGGATGCTTTTGGAGTTAGAATCTTTACGTATCCTGGTCAGATAAAGTATGGTCCCTATTGCAACTAAGGAAATAGAAATGAATGCATGTGCACACAATTTGACCCTGGTCCAGGAAATGTTTAATTGCCTGTGTTTTCTGAATCTCTGTTAAATGGGTGACTTGATGTAAGGATTGAAACCAAATATTTTGGGTTCTTGATTCTAATTTGTCAATTTCCAAGTAGGAGTCGCCATTTGTTTTGCATTTTCTGCACACACGCACCATTAAAAGTAGAGACCCTCTCTTGCTTTAATTTTGGGTGATTTTGGTCCTCTGATTTTGAAATTTGGCCACTTTGGGACTTGCTTGAATTTTTACTTTGATCATGCAAATGATCCCTTGAAGTAATTCTTTGAAAATATTAAAGTTTTCAGGTGTTTTAAGGTTTTTTACTAGTTTCAAAAATTTACTCCATGGGCGGATTTCCTATATTTCCATTCATGCCTTGGATACTTGACAAGAACTATTTTACAACGTGCTTCGAAGATTCTGACTCTTTGCAGAATTCCATGTATACTAGAGTTTCTCAAAATTCCTTAAGGCCTTCAGATCCCCAAAATTCCTTCACCTCCTCAGATCCCTAAAACTTGTCTTGGGCCATCTTGTCACCTCATTTATGCTTGATTGTATAGATTTTGTAATTTGTGTTTATTGGATTTTGGGAGTTTTTATGTTGAGAATTGGTATCATTTGCTATGCATCAAGTTTGAAAAGATCAGTCCTTGAAATGTTTGTGATTTGGTATTGAAGTTACAAATTGTTGGCTTTGGTCACATTCCTTTGGTGTCATTTTCATCGATGTGTGAATTAAAGATTGTTACCAGTGGATGTTATCTTGAATTTGGCTTCATCCATGGTATGTACATGGTGCCTTTGTTTTCAATTGATGAATATGAATGGTTTCTGGTGCCGAAGGCATGTGTTGAGTTTGGGTTTGGCGTGCTTGAGGGTTTTGGAATTATACTAGGGTTACCAATTGATCTCTTTGATGCCTTCCCTGAATTTGATGTCACCTTCCTTTTGATAGATTGATAGTGCTGGCCATTGCTAGGCTTAATCCAAGTATTCGACCTTATGTGTGATGTCGATCTACTTTATTTCAATCTAAGGTTCCTTAAGTTTGACAAACTAATTACTTGGGTGAATTCTAACCTTTTTATTTCACACTTGCATTTGGTAGCTACTTGTTTTGAAAATCTTAGAGGAATTTATCATGGTCTAGTTGAATGGGTGCATGAATTGGAATTGAGATTGGGTGCTTACGACGAAATCCTAGGGTTTCAATCTTTAGTTTCATTTCCAATATTAATCAAATTTCCCTTGGATGAGTTAGGAATCTGAGTCCATCAATCAATAATTTGAGACAAACAACATTCGAGTATAAATCCCCAAATTCATGATCATTCAATCAATTTGGGTGAAAACATTGTGAAATCAAGACTTTCAAGATTTCAAAGGCTTCATAGAATTTCTTTACCCAAGGAAAACCCTAAATTTCCATCTCTCCTTCATTTTCCTGAAAAAGTGTGAAACCATGCTAGTTTCGCAAATTTATGTCCCTGATGGAAATCCCAGAAAATCTGCCAAACATGAAGATTTGTAGGGATGAATGCATCAATGATGAAACATTTTCATATCTCATGATTGATTTGAATAGTTAAAGGATGAATGATTTTATCTCTAGGGTTATAATGTTAATTGAGCAAATTTTTGAGTGATTATCGTGCCTTCATCACTAAATTCTGTCTAGCCTAGAAATCCTCAAAAATCCCTCCTAGCTTGATTTTTGTGAAGGGGTGAAAATCCTGAGCTGTTAAGAAAATGAACTCTATGCTGTTTTAATGGGTTTTGATCATTTTTTAGGCTTATTTTTTGATGAATAAGTTATTTGCAATGGGCTATTCTTGGTCTTTATGATGTAATGGAAATTTATTGTGATCTTTTGCTAAGTGCAGGCTGAATCAAGCAAGACAATTGTTAGCAAAGTCAAGGGAAAACAAATGGATACTAATGCTAAGGGGTCCTCTATCTTAGAGGCTGAAACGATCAAATTGGATATGAAGAAAAAGATTCTTGAGAGAAAACTAGCCTCCATTTGGTCAGAGGTGACTGATACAAATGTGGGAAGGTGGGATTATGAGGAATTTAAGGCAAGGATGGCAGAGAAGGACCCTCCTCTATAGGCATGAAGATTGGTAAGCTTTGGGTTGGCTCATGTGGTTGGCTTTCCTTCTATAGTGCAGTGCTATAAATTAGTTTTGGAATGTGCTAGACACTATGATCCAAACACAAAGAGTGATCAGCCCACAAGGAAAAGTGTTGGAAAATTTCTCTCCTGTTTCAGTGCCCCAAAAATTTGACATGCCTAATAGATCCCACATGGTGCAGTTTGATATTGAGGTAGCCAAGAAGTAATATGCAGAGGATACAAATAAATCTTTACAATTTATCAACTCTTGGATGGAGAAACCTAAGGCACATATTTCCAAGCTTCCAAAGTAGTTGTTCAGGAAAAAATTCAAGTCAAAGTATTATGATGCAATCACTCTTCTCGACAGAGTGATGGGCTTGAAGAGTGCAAGGGTATTTGAAAGTTGAATGTTTTATATGATAGTGAGAATGGACCAGGATCTAGATTATCATTGGGAAAGCATAATCAGTACCATGATCCATGAGCATTTGTGCAATGATTGCTGACCAAGAGCTTCACCATGAAATCCTACTCGGTCTATTCCTTGGCAAGATTCCATCCATACAAAGGATTGAGCCTCGAGGGGTCTTTGGCTAGGATGTTATCTATGAGGTATATCCCCAGCTACATTTTGGAAGCTCTAGCTGTAGAAGGGTGAATGATGCATTCACCATGTACATTACAAGGTAACTCCAAGGAGCATAACATGTGAGAATTTATGATGCTACTAAGGAACTGATCTAGAGGTTTGGAGCATGATTTATTCAATTTCCCACTTTCTCCTACCTAAGGATTGATTGTTGTCTGAGAGCTCCATATAGACTACCTAGGTACCCAACTGATCACATCATACTTTTGGAGATTATAAGGCAAATTTCTAACTTTGATAAGATTTTGAAGGACACGCATAAGACTACTTTTGGTAATGACTTCCCTCTAAGAATATGAGGTAATGAGGCTTGTCCTTCCATAATCACAACACACTCTTTTGAGGAAGAAATGGGTACTTTGGGGTTGTCATTCCACTCCAAGAGGTCTAGATTTGATAGAGTAGATGGGGCTCAAAAGAGAGGTAGCAGATATTTTAGACATAAGGATGATATTGAAGACTATTAGGCTAATTGTAAAGATGAATTTGAGGTCATAATGAAGAAGTTCTCTAGGTTGCCACCCAATTTGATAAGATTTTATTTCATCAAGGCCATCCTTGATCAAATTAATGATGATGGGGAGGTGGTTCAGAGCCATGACTTTGAGCTTATAAAGGATAATCCAATAATTGACTGTTGGAAGAAGAGAAGATAGAGTTGTAGAAAATCAATGCTACTATGATCAAATACACCAAGATATGGATTAAACATAAGATATGGGAACTAGACAATGAAGGGAAGTAGTACACATACAATTTGATGGGGAACTTGGAATCCCACTCCACTTCTGAGAAGGATGAGCAAGAATCAAAGGGAAAGGAAAAGGTAGGTTCTCCCTTCAAGATCAAAATCAAAGGTGTCCAAGTAGAGGCTGAGTAAGAAATGAAAAGGAAGCCCATTGCTAATAAAATGAATACTGCTTCTAAGAGGAAAATGTCTACTCAATAGGAGGAGCATGAGGAAGAAAGGGAGGAAGATGATTCTCCTATGCCCAAAAGGAGAAGGGTGGAAAGACCATCAAGAAAATACAATGAGCCTCCTAAAGGACAAGGAAAAGAGGAAACATGACCACAGTTAATAGATGTTGAAAGTTTTGGGGAGAAGACACAAGTCTATACCAGGAAGGATAGAACTCATTCTCCTAAAGAAGGTGTGGTGAAAGAAGGTGTTCTTGCAATTTCCTCTATTGTGCCACAAAAATAAGTCACTTCTACCCCTCCCTCAATTCAAGAGTTGCATAATGAAGAAAATGAGTCAACAGAGACTGCCATTGATGATCTCCATTAGGGTGAAGATGTAGAAGAATTCAAGGATGGAGATATTCATAGTGCAGAGATAGAGATTGGTAATATCTTGCAATATTCCTTAGTGTCATATGAGGACTCATCTACTGGTGATGAAGAAGGGAAAACTATGGAAAAAGAAGAAGAAAATTAAAGAACACCCTCTCCAATCCAAGTGATAACAGATACACTTGACCAAGAGGAAAATCATAAACTAGAGGAGAATAAGGAGGAAGATAAGAGGGAGGAAAAAGGTGAAGAAGTTCCTGTAGTGTAAGATTTGAATGTTGATTCCTCCATAGGTCAACCAGAAGAGGAGAAGCAAGATGAACAATAGTCATATGTCTCTACTCCTAGTTGGCTCAGTGAGAGATTAAAGAGAAAGTAGATAGTTGTCGATGACACTCCTCCAAAATGGGATGAACTGTTAGACAACATTGGAAAGGGAAAAGCAAAGAAGAAGGCTAAGGTTATTTCTAAGATCACTAGGGATGAGGCAGATAATAGAATAATCCACATTGCTACTCCTTTAGTAGACAAGAGAAAGGGTGAGATAGTCCCTCAAGATTACACCATTCAGACAATGAACTTGGGACCTACAAGTAAGGATTAGAAGAAGGAAGAGTTCAAAGAGTCTTCCCAGGCCATCCTAAGGAGGTTGGATAAAAAAAAAAAGGAGAAGGAAAGGTTGCAGAAACAATTAAAATATACGTATAGATATGTGCAACATCTAATGAAGCCTCTACAAGCTATAGGGAGTGAAGGAGTGTCTCCTAAAGGATTGTTTCCTAAAGAGGCATTCAATGAGCTTGAGAAGATGAAGACTTCCACATAGGCTACTCATGAATGGTTACAAGGAGTGATGCTTAGAGGAGACAACATGATCAAGGACATCTTGTCAACTGGTGGAGATGTACATAGGTCATTTGAGTGGTTGCAGAATGTGTTGGGACAGGATAAAAACTATGTAGACCTTCTCTTGCACATAACAAAAACCATAATGGATTATATTGAGTAGAAATTAATTAGCAATGGAATTTTTCCCTCCTTAAAGGTTTATGAATGTTGGGAATGGTATGAGGCCCTGCAGATCAAACAAAGGGTTCTAAAGAAAATTCATAAGCAAGGTCAGCAGATAGGAAATACTTTGAATGATATCTACAATAAGTGTATATCATTCTTTGATATAATGACTGGGAGGAAGAAGTTTGCACCGAAACATCTAACCCTAGAGCAATTAAGGAAATGGTGGCATGAGGTTTATGCCCAACTGATGATGGTCCAATCACAACCCACCTTTTAGATGATGCATCCACCTATATTATTATGATAAAAAAATATCAAAATCTCAAGGTGGAATGGGATAAGGTCATCAAATAATCAAGGGAGGAAATTAAATCCGTTGAGAGGAAATTTAAAGTGTTAATTACTCCATCTTTTGCCGACCTAGAGGGGATTTTTCTTAAGGTACAAGATAAATTGGATCAAGATAATGACAAGGGGCCAACTAATGAATGACTACATCAAAATTTGTGCTTCCCATTATCTCTCCTTTTGTTTCCTACATGCATTGGACTGAGCTACATTGGAGAAACCAGGCTGACCTTTAAGAGCCTCAAGCATTTAATGCTTTATTTTATTTTGTTCTAAAACTTTTTGGGTTGACTTGTTTTTTGGCTGATTATCTTTGTAACCCTATTTGGGCTGACATAGCATTGATTTGCTATAAATAGGGCATTTCTCCTCATTTGCAATGTATAGATAGTTGAACTTTGGAGCAAGTTAAGTGATAGAGCAAGAGTTAGAGCTAGGAGTTAGTTTTATTTTGAAGCAAGTGTTGTAACACAAAATACTAGAATTATTGCTACTCTTGGGTGATTCAATACAAGTGAAGACATTGTGCCTTGGTGATCTCTCTTGTGTTGATTTATCTTGCATGGTTCTTGTTGTTTCATCTTTTTAGATTACTTGGAAAATATTTGATATATGCTAGACTTAGACTTAGATATGATTCAATGGTGTTTATGGTTTGATGCTTGAAGTGTTTGTAGTGATCCCTAGTCCATAATTTTAGCAATTGGTTGATTGTGAGTTCCTATGTAAAGTTAGCCTAGACCTTATATTTATGTGCTTAGTTCAATTGTGAGGATTTGTTCATTTCAATTGTAAAATTGGGTCGGCTTTAATGAATGCCTTATGATTTGAAAATATTGAATGCCTTAGAATATTGCACTTTTTCTGTAAGATTGTAGATTAAATCTAGGTTAAGTAGGAATTAGTTTTGAGGGATTGGTCCATTTCAAATATTTTATCATTTGCATTGTTAGTCTAAGGATTAGTTTTAATCTTATAAATATCTCTTAAACCCTTATCTTTTGCTATTTCTTTTATTATCTGGGTTAGATTTAGAATTTCAAAGTATCATCATTTTGCAAAATCTAATAAGTTTGGAGATCCAACATTTTTTTGTAAGGTCTCTTTGTGATTACCAACATGTTCACATTGTCATTGAGTTGTTTATGCATTTTCAAGACCTGGAATTAGAGACCTTGGGGTTATCTCTTGAGGCTTGTTGATAGAGATTTACCTTGCAAGAAAGATAGGATAATTGTATCTTGTCCAAGTTGTTGCTGTGTAGAAAAAACCATCAACAAAAGACACACTCTCTTACAGATATTTGGATTAGATCCATAGGGTATTGAACTGAGAAAATATCTTATGTAAAAGCCTAATTACAGTTTTGATTAACCACATAAACACTTCTACACACTTTGCTCAATCTTCTTCACACTTTTTTATGCATTCAAATGATCAGAACATTATTTGGACACTTGCACACGTAAAACACACACCAACTATTTTCATTGCTCAAAAAATATCTCTTATATATCCAAAACATAGAATTACATCAACCATATGTCGGCCAAAAATAAAATATGAAAATATGAAACATATACAAAATGTCGGCCCAAATCAACAAATGAATTTTCAATGCGAATCAAACACTGTCAGCCAAAACTTAATGAAGACCAAAATCAATATCCTTGAGCATGCCAAAATTTCAAAAATTATTCCTTGAAGATCCACAACACGTTACAACTACCATGTCAACCAAGAAAATGAAAAACATGAATATGCAAGAGAAAATCATGGACCAAGAGCACACCGACCAATGTGGATGAGCAACAAAGATAGAGCACAATCTAGAAACATCCACAAGCATCAAGAATCATCAGAGAAGCATTTGAAACAACTGAACTTACTTGAATCACATCAACTTCAATCAAAAACACTAACTAAAGCCACAAAAAAACTGTTAGAACATAATTGTTCATAACACGATCAAATCTTCACGTGGATCTTTGAAACTTTTAGTGGATAAACTAGATACACTCAAAAGTAAACCCTTTAGTCCACAATGTATGATCATCAAAATACTAAGCTAGGCACCATCATGAAATTCACTGCACTTCTAACAACCTGCAACTTATTTTATAGCAATTTTCTCAACATCCTCAACATTTACAACCTTCAATACATTAATGATATTAGTGTTGACATCAATGACAACCACATATCAGCAACACAACCACAACATCCAACAGTTTGCTTAATATTTTGATGAATTTTCTGTCACAAAATTCAACAAAATCCTCACAATGAATAGTACAAACGATCCTTCTCAGTGCCCACCTGGGTATATGTAGTCCCCTTGGGGCCCATTTTTCCTAGAGATTATGGTTCCCTAGTTTCTCCTAATTTTACCCCACCTAGTTGGGGGAAAACTCAAGATGGGGCATATAGTCTTTTCTTCAGCATATTTTTCTTCCGAATCATTGAATTTCTTTTTGATCATTCTTCTCACTATTGTAGCTTCTTTCTATTTTTTGAGTCTAACTTAAAATTGAGTTTTGCAGAGTAAAATTTTGTATGATTTTTCACGATGGGTTCTACACTTCTTGTTGAGTTTGATTGTTGAGGGAAACTTCAGTACTAGTTGGCTCGACCTATGTGACTTCTGCAATACCTTTTTTTGGCACACAAATCTATAAAACTTTGAGTTTTGGGTGAATTTTTTTTTCTACTTTAGTGTGGATGATTTTTCCCAAATTCAAGCCCACTAAAGTGGGGGAAAAATGTAATGTCGTAAAATTGCACCTAGGGGAAATTTCACATTTTAGAACTTTTCCTATCATTTATGACACTTAAACAAATGTATGGCAAAGACCCTAGGGTTTGGAATTTAATGATTCTAACTCCATGTGGTCCAATGGAAAAGAAACAATAACCTAGTGATGTGATTCCCACAAAATTGTCTCTTAGACTCCTGTGTAGCATGCAGATGTCTGTGCGGTGTGCTAGCGTCCTGGCAGTTTTCTGATCTTGAAATGGGGAATCTTGAATATTGGCTCTTGACACATGTCTCTATAGCCATGTCTTTAGGTGTAACAACTCTTTATCACCCTTGCATGCCACAAAAGTGCTCCTTTGTTCTCATTTTAGGGGTTCTCTCATTTTTTCAAGGCACTTCTTTTCTCAACTTGACTTCACTTCTCAATCTGTTCTACTCTTGGCAACAACACTTCTACAAGTGAAGCTCTCTAGCAAGCCTTTAATGGTGCACCCATGCATTCAAGAGGGGGCTAAGGCTTGTTGGTAACACTCTCTCACTCTTTTCTATTTGTGAATAGATTAGATCTCTTTATTCATTTACTACTTGATGGTGCAGGTTCTCCTGCTGAAGTGGGGATTGCTTTCACCATTCCCTTTTGTCCATTTTTCTTACTCTCTCTATCTATTTGGCTGTCCACGGAGGTGGGAACACAAAAGTAGGGGTTTGATTGTAGTAAACCCCTATATAGCCCTAAAAAATTTCCTCATTCATCTTGTGTGCAAGTTGCTAAAGTAAAGCTCAAAATGAGGATTCAAATGTCTAGTAGTTCATAAGCTCCCTCTTAGCTCTATTTGTGCTTTCTTTTAGTTTCTGCTCTTTATCTTGTCTTTTTGTGCATTAGACCTTAGATTTGGGTTAGATAGTGAAGCTCTTATTTTCATGTTTGAGTCTTTGAGCTCTTTGTTACCCAAGATGCTAGCATGTCATTTGGACTCCAACACATTATGTTGACATCCTGAATCTATGGTGTTGTCTTTTGGTTGAGAGTTCCTCTTTTGGAGCCAAGAATCTAGGAAATTTTCTCTCTTGAGTTTCAAAGTAGTCTTTTGTGGTAGTTAGTCTAAATATAATTTCTTTTCAATTTCTTCATTCAACTTATATTGAGGGGTTAAGGGTAGTTCACTCCCTGAGATTCTCTTGAGAACAAAGAGACTCATGAGCAGTGAATCTCCCTTATCTCATAGTTTTATCAAAGGGATTGGGAAAAGGGTCATCATTCCATATCAATACACACCAATCCCCCAATGGGATTAGGCTTGAAGCATTTAACTAGGTTTCATTATGCATTTCTTAATAGATTTTGTTTTAATGGCTTCTTTGTTCTATGTTTTTAAACATTTCATTGGGATTATAACTTAGTTACATATTTCATAGAATCTATTGGATCTATGTATTTAGCTTATACTATGATTATAGTCACATTTTGGCGATATCGACATCATGATCTAAGGTATCGTTTATCCTCAGAAAATCTAAAAACACTTGCAAAATCCAAAACATCTAAAAACATCAAAATCTTGTATAGCCAAAAATCCAAAAACTTTCAAAAAATTATAAATTAAAAATCCAAAACATTCAAAATGATATAAAAATCCCTAAACATGTTTAAAAGTCTAAAAAATTAAAAATAATACCTTGTCAAACTATGTTGTTTTGAAGATTGAACGTAGGCAAGGCCATCACTAATGTGCCCTTGAGACACTTTAGGTTAGAAGTCCATAATAATAAACTAACAATCCATCAAGTGTCCATATCTCATCAATAAATGGTTCCTATTCAAAGTTATCCAAACTATGTGGTCTCTACATGCATAACTTAGGAAAGGCTAATCTTTAATAAACCCCAAGGCCGTAGGTCAGTCCCTCTTAGGTCTTGGTCAAATCTTAGAAAACACAAAACATTTGAAAACTTGAAAACTA
>VDFB02342957.1:0-47940 GCA_007258455.2 Sequoia sempervirens
ATAAAATGCTCTGGTAGACATGTATGAAAAATGTGGTAGCATAGAAAGGTAGTGAACTATTTGAAAAAATGCTTCAAAAAAATGTGGTCTCATGGTGATGGAATGCCATAGCGAATGCCATGAGAAGAAAATTTCTATGGATTGTCATGGCATTCCATCACCCATGAACCACAATTCTTCGAGGCAAAAGAAATGGATTCAACGCACTATTTCTATCTTATTACTTCATTATGCTTTGATACCAGGTCTTTTCCAGCATCCACTTAAACTTGTTCATAGCTTTGTTTTAGGGTTTTAGCCATAGCGACAAGGCGGTGAAGCTGTTTGATAAAATTCTTTGGTAGACATGTATGAAAAATGTGGTAGCATAAACAACTGTCACCATCTAATATTTATGCAGTTGTAGTATGTTTTTGTGCAATGTAATCAGTGATATGAATATAACCAACAAAAATCTATTTTCTATAATTCATGGATTGAACTCTGTATTTTATTTGCTCTCAATGTCTGTATGCTATGGAAATGCCATTACATTTTAAAAAAAGTAGTTTCTTACTATTTTTCTTCAATTTTTTATGGTTTTTTGTAAATCTACCAAAAAACCCTAGTTTTTCTACCAAAAACCAATATTTTGAAAAAAATCAACTAAAAATAAACAAATCTAATTGAAAATTTGATAAAAAATAAAGAACTTTACCTGCTAGAGATGGACTCCAAATCGGATATCGGATTTTGCTCTCCACTGTGCGCCCGCCGCCAATGAGCCAAAAACAAATGAGAATGACTGTTGGTCGCGGGCCTTTTTTTATATATATACTTAACAAAATCGGATATCCGATTCCTAGAACTAAGTTTCCCTTTGTCTGGATCAGAATGAGTGTTTTTTTATATACTTCAACAAAATCGGATATCCGATCCAAATCGGATATCCGATTTGGATCGGATATCCGATTCCTAAAACTAAGTTTTCCCTCTGCCTCGGTAGTCACCCCAGCTCCAAAAAGTCAACTCACCATTTTCGCGTTTTTGAGTCGTAGAAACACGTATTTTTTTCTCCATTGCCACTTTTTGGCATACCATGATCCTGCACATGCCCGCCTTCAACAATTCAAGTAGGGACTAAACTTACTGATGTGTTATTAGGAAGACTGCTTCCACAAAAATATAATGATCCTGGTATCCCTGTAATAACACTGAGTATCAATGGAATTGAAATACCAAATGTCCTAATTGACTTAGGAGCTGCCATAAATGTCATTACATCTGATACAGTTGAAATGCTAGGGATGACAACAATTCAGCCAACAACAACTGTTTTACAGTTGGCTAACCAATCAACTACAAAATCAGAGGGTATTATTGAAGAGATCATGGTCACAATTGATACGTGGGATTACCCAGTTGAATTTTTGGTTCTCAAGGCCAGAAGGAAAGATTCTGGATAGCTAATCATATTAGGCAGACCATGGTTAGCTATTGCTACAGCCTTAATTGACTGTAGATTAGGAAGCATGATAATATCAAATGGACAAAAAAAAAAGAATTGTCACTTTATCCACCTGCACAACCATCAATTCAAATGAACACTCAACTTTGGGTGGATGAAAATTTAGAATTAGAAGGTGATGGTATTGTGGAATTAGCAATGGTAACTATAAGTGAACATATTCAAGAATGTGAAGAACAAGAGTTAATTTCAGAAAATGAATAAGAAAATTGTCAAACAACATTACATGGACAACAATGTTGCCCCCTGAATACTCTTGTTGAGAAATCAATAGATTCCAAAATAGACACAAAGGAGATTGCAGTAGCTGGAGATAAACCCCTCAATATCAATTCAACCTTATCCCCAACGCAAGAAGAAAAAATGAAAGAAAATTTAGAAAAACACACTGAAGCATTTGCTTGGGAATATACCGATATGAGAGGCATCCATCCTCCAATCTATAGTCATCATATCTACACAAAAGATGTCAGACCAATAAGACAAGGACAAAGGCGTATTAATCCTGTTCTTCGAGACATTGTTAAAAAAAAAATTGAGAAGCTGCTTAATGTAGGATTCATATACCTAATCTCTGATAGTCAGTGGGTCTCTCCACTGGTCATAGTCCCTAGAAATAATGGCAACCCGTACTAGGTCGAAAAAGAGGAGACAAGAAGTACATGAGGAAAACCCTAGTCATGCTGAAACTATTGTGTCCACTCCTAAAGAGGCACCTATAAGTCAAACCCTTGTTTCTGGAAGCCTTGTTAAATCCCTTGAACATGAAGATACCTAGACCCCTGTACAATCTCCTGAGACACCTTAAAGTCCCCCTGAAGGCCCAATGCCGACTCTTGAAGACAACCCTATTTTTGAAGTCCACGACTCTGCTGAAGAGTTTGGCATACAATCCAAAGAGCAAGAGGCCTCCGAAGAGTTGAATAAGAAGAAACTGTGAAATCCCCTACACCTTCCCCACAATATGAGAAGAGGAAAGGGAAAGAGCCTTTAATTGAAGATGAAGGACCCCACGAAGAATTAGATAGAGAGGAATTAGAGACTGAAGTAATCCTGAGGACAACGAAATTGTCCCGTTTGGAGGCTGAATTAGAACAAGAAAGGAGAAATATGCAATTCCTTGAGGAAAAATTAAGAAGAAAGGAAGAAGAATTGCAATAGTTTGTCAAAAAAAATCAAGAAATGGAAAAGCAAGTTGAACAAAATGACGCAAGGTTTAGAGAACAGTTAAGTAAAATAGAGGATGCCCTACAACAAGCCAGTGTGCAACCACTAGTAAGTGCTAAGGAAATTTCAAGACTAAAAGAAGAGTTGCAACAGAAAGAAGAAGAATTAAAACAACAATCCATGCGGTTCTATGCGCAAGAAGCCTCTACTTCCATTGCTCCTCCGTGCAACCTTGCTTTTCCTTCCATTATCCCTCATATTCCTCCCACTCCTCGAGTGCAACCTACTCCAGTTCAGCCCAGATACCGCTCATTGGCAACTTTGAAATATAAGGAAGAAAACAAAGTATTAAACGAGCAAATACAAAATTTAGAAAAAAGATAAGAATGAGATTGAGAGAAGACTTGAGCAAGTGGCAGAAGTCAGTTTTTCAATGCTTTCCATGAGAAGACCAGCTAATGTATTCCTTGTTTCTCAGAGAGAAGTTTTTAGAATGGAAACTAAATCAGTTAGTTTTGGGAAGGAGCCTGAATTACCACGAGGATCATGATTTCCTTAAAGATTACTTTAACAACCACCCTAACATTCAAAATTTAATGTGTGAGTTTTACCAACATGGATTTTTAATGGGGGACAATGATGACTCAATGTTGAATATTTATGTTGGTGAGCTTTAGATTAGATCATTTGTTTCTTTAATGCAAAATCAGGTGGATTGGTCAAATAGAATGGATAAGTACAAAGAAGCTCAAAGAAAATATGGGTTACTAATGAGACTTGAAATGCCCCATGTTGAAATATATATCAAAGCTATAAGATCAGTGGTCAGGTTGAATCAAGTTAATCCACTCTATGTCTCAAATTTGTTTGATAGTATTGCAACATTCCCGAATGTTGAAGCAACACTCCTTTAGCACTACAGTCATGTGAGGAAAGGTACCAACTTATTCCAAAAACAATTAGAAGAAGGGAGCCAATCAGATCGAATAATATCAGTTGGAGTTTAGTCAAAGTCAGGCATGTCATCACTTTAATCCAACAATAGAAAGAATTCTGGGTAGGCATGAGATTTAGAATGCCGATTATTATTATGCTAGCACCAAAGGTAAAGGAAACGACAAATATTCTAGCTAGAGTAATGAGGCTGTGGTTTGAGAAACTGAGATAAAACTATGGCTATGCACTTAATACCAGATTTCCAGAACAGTACAGGGAAGGTGTATTTGACTGCTGCATTTGGATGGAGGCATTGAACAGAGAGAAAGAAAACACCATAGTTTTGGATGAAGAACCATGAGGACATGGTCCACAGCAAGTAGGGGAGAAATGATGGGAGATATAAAATAGTTTCATTTAAAAAAAATTATGTTTAAAAAGACTTGTTGTTATTGTTAATTGACATGACTAGCGGTAGACAATAGATTAACATATTGTTTATTTTACCTTATGTTTAGCTAAATTAGTGAATATATTGGAAGTGATAGCTTATGTTAAATGTGTTACTTTATGATGATTTTGGATGAGATAATTATGCTGTGTTGATCTTTATTACCATGATTGTTCTCCTTTTCTTAAGGGTTTTTAACAGGGTATCTTAAAGATTGATGATATGGTTAAACTCTCAATTTAATCATGTGAAATGACTATGCCATTGATGGGCCCTGCTGGATGATGAGTCACTCAAAGTCTGAATCGACTTCCTTATAGTCGGTTGTGAAACTTTTACTTCCAGTGCCAATCTGACATAGTTCTAGTATAGTCCTCCTTAGTCCACTTCAATTCTATTTTAAGTTCTATTTGTAACTTTTAGTTGGTTGCCTTAAGTTTTGACAGTTAACGCCACATTAGAAGCTAATAAGGATATTATTATAAATATCCATGGTTCGGTTTTAGTTAGAAGTTAGATAATTTGCAATCAAAATTTCTGTAATCACAAGCAATACTTTGTTCTATGTTCTACTTTTGATCAATGAGAAGGGAAGCAAGAAGTTAATCAATTCACTGTGTTAAAGGATCTTACCTGAGGAAGAGTAGGGCCTGCTCAACCTTTGGAACTATCTTATGGTATTTTTGTTAGGTTATGTTATTTTCTGATTCATTCGTATTAAATCTATAGTAGAAACTGATTTTGAATTGTTCAATTGTTGAAATCATCTTCTACCTTAGTGAATGTTAAAATCAGATAATTACTTCTGTTTAAAATTATCTTTCAAGGTTTCAGTTTATTATGGTTAGATTAAATTGTTAGAATGGTTAGATTCATTTATTAGAATCATTAGATTCATCAACAGGTTTCATAGATTAATTAGATTTAGATGTTGTTTGAATTAGTTAAACTTGATGTTTCTTTGTTAAGTTTCATTAAAGCAATGTTAGGAAATTATGGAAGGATGTAGTTGAAGTCTGTTAAGAATCTGTTCATGGAGATTAGTTTTCATGCTTTCTAGAATAATTGTCATTTTCCTGCAATTCATTCCTCCTCATAAATTAGTGTTTAATTTCCAACAATTAAATTATGGATTTCTTTTAAAGCAAAATAGAATTAATTTGGATTTCATGTTTTACATTAAGGATTAAAGTAATCATTAATTACCTCCATGAATTGGTCTAAATCGAGTTCAATAAAGTCAAAAATAAGTCAACAAGATTTTAAATTAGAAGATAAGATAGACTTAAATCTTAGGAATCAGTCGCTACAGTTTAGCTCTTGAAAGCTCCTGAAGAGCTCTCGAGAGCTCCTGAAAGCTCCTGAAGTAGGTAAAACGATACCTGAAGTCGCTGTTTACAGTGAAAACCCCCCAAGAGAATCTATGACAACTATCCTTATCGCATATTGCTTTGAGACACACCCGGTTCGATAAATAAATTGATTAAATGATGCAAGTTGTGACATCAACGACCTTGCCCATCATATTTGACCCAAGATGACAAATGAGATATCTAAGAATACAAAAAAAAAAAAAAGAGAATTAGTAATGATAAGATCATGATAATATAATATCATGAATTTAATTTCATGGAAGAATATACCAATTGTAAAATAATCTTATCAAAACGAATCCAAAACATAAAAAAAGAGACTATAAACATACAGTTTTTATCATTTTAACTATATATATATCCTTTTTCATTTTGTTATCATTTCCCCATTAAGTTTGAAAAAATAAGCCAACCCTCTTAAAGATCTCTAATATATAAAACATCATATATGATAATTTTTTCAAAACATCTATTATAAATAAGTTAAAAACATAAATAATTAGATGATATTAGATACCAAGAAATCCTAAAAGACATCTAATAATTTCTCAAACAACCATTAAATTGAAAACATAAAACGTGGTTTTGAATGATTATCTGAAAGACATCTTGTAATGTTTCAGACACCAAAACATAAACCAGTCATATTTAAGGTCTCTAATATCCGATTAAATGGTATAGATGCCAACAAATCTGACAAAACATAAGTACCTATCGGATGCCAGCAAATCTGAGAAGACATATATGGTAAATTTTCAGCATGATACTAGATCGATATACCCCACTTTGTAAAGGACACCAGGAAATCACTTGCGTGCCAAATTTGGCTCCTCTCATTTCCCCGAGTTTTCTTAGATTTTGATATGACAAGAAGCTGAGAAAGTGACCCTGAGAAAAATAGAAAGACTCTCAACAATTGCACATGGATTGGCAGCTTCTTGTTCCAATGAACAAAGAAGAGAGACTTGGATAAGTAACATAAAGCTACTCCATAACTCTACTCAAATATGTGCTCAACTTTAGAACCTTGCTCAATTCTAACCAATTAAATTACTTCCAAATTATTTAAAGCTAGGACAAGTATTAAACACTGCAATTTATCTTGTGATTAATGCATAAATCAAATAAATTAAAGTGGAATGAGATACAAATTATGATAAATATTAAATTGTCAAGATGTTCATATTGATGTGTTAGAATTTGTGAATTGATTATGCTATATTTTGGTTTAGATTTGCATCCCTAGAATTAATATTTATGCTTGTAAAATTGATCTTTGCACTTGCAGAAGTGAAATTAGTGCACAAACGTAAACTTGTGTCTAGCGGAAAAAACTAGTTGTAATATAATGATTGGAATTCATTCAAATCTTTGTAAATGCTCTGAATTTGGAAAAAAGTGTTTATAAATTTTTTTTGGAAACTTTCTAAGGGTCATGTTCATAGGAGGAGTGTATCAATGGTTTTAGAAAATTAATCAATAATAAGAAGCACAATAACAAGAATGTAGTGATGTCTTTGTTGACATTGCAAGTTGATGCAATTTTGATATCACAATTTTCTTATGATGGTCTCATATTAATGTTCTTTTGATTATACATCTATTTGCTAAGTAATTTCAAATAAATGAATGAATGTCTTTAAATATATATAACACACAAATCAATACAGACATGTGCTAGGTCGATTCATAATGACTAATGGAAATGTTGGTAATGTTTAAATTTGAACTTTGAGTTTTAAAACTTTGAGGTCATATCCATGACCATGAAATTATTTTTATTAGATATATAGGAATAAAAAAAAAAATAGAAATCATTGATACTTAAATCATAATAAGATAATGTGATGAACTAAATTTCATCTAAAAATATACCACTTGTAACTTGTTATTTGTTTAAAATACTCTAATAAAAATGAACCCAAATTAAAAGAAAAAAGGATATATACATACAATTTCTATCATTACAAATATTATTGATCTAATGAAAAATCATATGTACACTTTTTTCCATTCTATTATGATATTATTTCCCCATTTTCCACCCATTCTAAGGAAGGTCTGTAATATCAGATTATGTAATATGAAATGCCAACAAATTTGAGAAAATATATCTGGTAACTTTTTCAAGTTTTATTATAAATAAGTTAAAAACATTTGATATCCGATTAGATGATATTGGATACCAACAAATTCCATAAGACATCTGATAATTTTCTCAAACACCCATTATAGATCATTTGAAAATGTCAAGCAGTCCTAAAATAGTCTCTAATATTGAATTGGATGCCAGCAAATCTCTGAAAACATCTCGTAATGTTTCAAAAACGCATTACATATAGACCAATCCTATTTAAGGTTTCTAATATCCGATTAAATGGTATCGGATGCCAGCAAATCTGAGAAATATCTTGCAAATCTGAGAATAATCTGAGACGGTACCTACCCCACTATGGAAAGTTCACCAGCAAAACACTTGCGTGCCAAACTTTGCCTCCTCTTATTTCCCCTAGTTTTCTATTCGTGCAAGAACAGTCGAGAGTAAATTTTGGTATGGCAAGTTGCTGGGAAAGTGACCCGGAAAAAAATAGAAGACTTTCAACGACTGCACATGGCTTGGCAACTTTTTCTGAATACAAGAGAGACTTGGATCATCCTATGAACAACAGGAGAGACTTGGATAAGCAAAGAGCTCTATATATTTCTCCGTGAGTTTTTTGTGAGTTCAATGCAACACAAGCTTGGAAAGCAGATGGAGATGAAGATGAAGATGGGTTATCTCCTCCTCTTATTTCTCTGTGGAATACCTGCATGCATCTCACATGCTTCTCCTTCTTATTATTCTGACCAAGAAGCTCTTCAGGCTTTCAAATGTTCTCTTTCCCGTGATTCCCAAAATACTCTGTTCACTTGGTCTCCCAATCACAACCTTTGTAATTGGACTGGCATTGCCTGCTCTTTTCGTCACCAGCGCGTAGTTTCCTTGAATCTCACAGGTATGTCTATAGCTGGCCCAATCTCTCCTTTTCTTGGGAACCTCTCTTTTCTTAGAGTACTTGATCTCTGGGATAACAACTTTTATGGCCAAATCCCACCTCAGTTTGGAAGGCTTTTTCGCTTGAGAATACTTAGGATGTCTAGAAATAAATTGGAAGGTCCAATTCCCTCCACACTTGGAGAGTGCCGTTCTCTGCAATATCTCATTCTAGCTTATAATAATCTCACTGGCAGCATTCCCTCTGAGCTTGGCCTTCTTTCACAAATAGATACTATGGCATTAGGAGGAAACCCACTGACAGGAACCATCCCAGCATTCCTAGGAAACCTGTCTTTTTTAACTGTGTTGCATATGGGAGAAACTAAACTCCATGGTAGTATTCCTGCTGAATTGGGAATGCTTACTCAACTAGAAGAGATTTATCTCGACAGCAACTATCTCACAGGATCAATTCCCATTGCCATTTTTCACTGCTATCTTATCCAACGTTTGTCATTGTATGCTAACCAATTAATTGGCACAATCCCAGCTCTCATAGGAAACTTGTCCTCTGTAAGTTTTTTGGATTTGGGGGAAAATAGACTCCATGGTATTATTCCTCTTAATTTGGGAATGCTTTCTCAACTTGAAATCCTTTATCTTGACAGCAACTACTTAACAGGACCAATTCCGCTTGCCCTGACCAACAACACTCATATCCAAAGCTTGTCAATGACTAACAACAAATTGAGTGGACAAATTCCCTGGCAGTTTGGCAAACTATCAGAGTTGCAACTTCTATATTTGCCTGGAAACCATCTCTCTGGAGAAATCCCAAGCTCCCTCTCTAATTGTACTATCCTTCAAATGCTTTGTTTAAATAATAACACCCTGAACGGTACAGTGCCCTTGGAGTTTGGTAAATTCCTCTACCTTCAACGGCTTAATTTACGGGGAAATCATCTCGTGAGCAGGGATTTGTCTATTTTAACAGCCTTGACCAATTGCTCGTATTTAGAATTCATAAATTTGTATGATAACCACCTCACTGGCATCTTGCCTTCTTCCCTTGGCCGGCTATCAAATAAACTCTCTTATTTGGCATTGGGTTCTAATAAAATTGAGGGAAACATACCAAGTGAAATTGGCAACCTCACAAACTTGGCATTTTTAGAATTATCAGAAAGTCACCTGAATGGGACCATTCCAGCCACAATTGGTCAACTACCAAATCTTGAAAGACTGTCCCTGCAGAAAAACAATTTATATGGACGAATTCCAAAAAGTTTGGGTGGGGCTAAGTGGTGTAGGGGCACCTAGGCTAACCTCCAAGTTGTTTGTCATCAATTTTGGCTTGTACCTGACCTTAGCCAAGTCAGGGTATTAGTGTGTTTAATTTGGACCTTAGAAGGTCTTGTTTGTGTGTGGTGAGTTAGTCACTAGGACTAAAGTCATCTTAGTTAATCATTGTTGTTAAATGTTGCTTTATTTAGCTTTGGACAGTTTATGTTGGAAGGTCGAGCCTTAAGTGTGTTATAACCACATCCTTGTTGTTAGAAGATGCCAAGAGGTAGTTGAGGAAGTTGATGGTTCGAAATCAAGGAGTTAAGGTCCTAAGATTTAGGATCATGACACAATGATGGAAGTTGCAAAAGTTGTTGTAAAATTGCATGACAACATTTTGTGAGATTACATGCAACTTAGTTATATTGGATTCCCTTGAAATCAGGAGTATGGGATCGATCAACTTCCCTTGAAATATGGCAAAGGCATCTATGTAAAGGTAATGACTTGTAAAAAGCAAGAGAAGGCATTGTAATCAAGTTTTGGTTTTGTGTGAATAAAGAAATTCTGCATTTCCTGTGTTTACCCATGTATCTTGAGAAACAGAGCTATCAAAGTCACTGTATATACTAATTTAACACTGTATTTGAGTTCATAGAATAGTTTTGAGCATCTTTCATTTGGTAATCAGGTTGCTTAGAGTAGAGTTGTTGTTTTGAATTCTTAAGTTAGGTTGTAGAGGGTTTGTAATCTTTGTTTTGAGCAGTCAGTTTCTAAATGGCTCTCCCATAAAATCCAACCACGGGATCACCCGGAGATTGGATTGAAATGACAGGGGAGCCTATCACTTGTATATATTTAGCAGTAGGGAGTGTAGGGAATGGAGCAAGTATTCTTAAGATCAAACCCTAGGCGAGCTAGGACAGTCCGGTTAGGAGTTTGATAGAGAAAACTGAAGAGTACAGGCAGGGGTAGAGAGTACAGTACAGAAGAAGTACGGCCCTAGGCAGGGATTAGTCATATCTTGACATGCTGAAAATGATTGAGGTCTATCCAATCCATTTGTGTAAGGAAAAGGCAAGAAACCAGTGTAACCCTAGGAATTAGGCCTAATTAGCCTATTTGCCCTTGATAGTAGGAATCCACTGTACGGAGGAGACAGGGGTCTGAAACCCTGTGAAACATTTAAAGGCTCCAAAAGGGTGTCTAGAAATGAAGTTTAGTTGCTAGGTTGTTTGACAAGTTTAAGCAAGAAAGGCAGAAAAGTGATTGGTAAGGGCTACTAGGAATTAGGCCTCACCAAAGCAAATTCTTGAGATCGGGTAGAGAGAGGACTGAAGACCCTCCAAGATGCATTCAATTGAATGTGAAATGCAAGGAAACAGTGTCTCTAGCTCCCCTGCAAGCTGTTCAAGTATGATGATGAAGTTGGCACTTAGATTCTTCTAAGTCCAAGAGAGAGTAACCAGTTTCAAAAGAGGTGTTGGTCTTCCAAAGGTAAAGCACAAGTGGAAAACTCTTGGAGAAGAGTTGGAGCAGGACTAGGATAGTCATCTAAGCTCAACAAGAACCCATTGGTATCAGGTTCCAGGAAGGAGACAGTGAAAAGGTCTTCTAGGAGATTGTGCAAGCAACCTTTTGGTTCACCATACACCACTAAGAGGCTTGGCGTGTTATCATTGAGTGAAAACATCCTTTCAGGGGCAATTCCAGATACTCTTGGCAATCTTCCACAGCTACGAGAACTTGTTCTTGATCAAGATCAACTGTCAGGGAAAATACCTGCCAGTCTAGGGAGATGCCACACATTGGAAATGGTAGACTTATCTTACAACAGGCTAGAGGGAAATATACCTCCAGAATTATCAGGTCTTCAAAATCTTCAAATATTTTTCAATATTTCCAACAATTTATTAGATGGTTCTCTTTTACAAATGAGCAAATGGGTAATGGTCCAAGCAATAGATGTGTCTCTAAACCGTTTCTCAGGTGAAATTCCAGCAGCCCTGTCAACCTGCGCAGGTTTGCAGTATTTAAATCTTTCATGCAATTCATTCCATGCTCAATACCAGCGGAACTCACAAATTTGAAAAATCTTCAGGACATTGATCTTTCTAGAAATAACTTATTGGGTACAATCCCATTTGCTTTCACAAAGATGAAAATGCTTCAGCATATCAATCTCTCTTCAAACAGGTTAATAGGAGAAGTTCCAAAGGGAGGAGCTTTTGCAAAATTTAATGAGTCAGCAGTTATGGCAAATCTTGGCCTTTGTGGCAAATGGATTAATTTGCCGCCATGCTCTCCTTCCAAGCATGAAAAACATTCACTCTCCAAAAGGATAATGGTACCCATTGTGATTGGCATTGCAATCTTCATCATGTCTTTTTTATTATTCCTATACTCCTATAGGAGGCATAGTAGTCGGAAGACCCTTGCTCTCAATGTAGGACCCCAAAGAACTTCATATCAAGAACTTGTAGATGCAACTGGTGGATTGAGCCAGACTAATCTGTTGGGAGTTGGCAGCTTTGGGTCTGTTTATAGAGGAATTCTCAGCAATGGTACAAATATTGCTGTTAAAGTTTTCAATTTGAGTGATGAAAATGCTCTTCAGAGTTTTAGTAGAGAATGCGATGTTCTAAAAAGAGTTAGACATCGGAATGTGATTAAAATTCTCTCAGTTTGTTCCAACCTTGAATTTAAAGCTCTAGTTCTTCCTTTCATGTCAAATGGAAGTTTAGAGAGATGGCTACATCCAGAGGAAGCAGATGAATGCAGATTAAGTTTGAGTGATCGATTGAGAATAACAATGGAAATAGCACAAGGAATGACATATTTACATCATCATTGTTTTGTGCAAGTGATTCATTGCGACTTAAAACCGAGCAATGTACTGTTAGGGGATGATATGACTGCATATATAGCAGATTTTGGCATTGCCAAATTGCTATTTGGGAATTCAATGGATTCATTGAATTATACAAATGCACTCAAGGGATCTGTCGGGTACATTGTGCCAGGTACAGAATTTAATTTATTACAGTTATACAATTTCATTGGATTGATCTTTTATGAATGTTTTAAAATGCTTAAGAATCAGTAATGATTGTATTGTATACAGAGTATGGAGTGGGTGGAAACCTATCAACAAAAGGAGATGTGTACAGTTATGGAATTCTTCTTTTTGAGATGTTTAGAAGGAGGAGACCAACAGATGATATGTTTGTAGAGGGAAACAATCTACAAAAATGGGTGGGTATAGATTTTCCAAATAGAATCATAGAAGTGGTAGACAACAACTCGCTTAAGGATGTTAATGAAACTGATATGTCAATGGTATTGGGATGCCTTACTCAACTTATGCAAGTGGGAATGGTTTGCACAAAAGAGCTACCACAACAACGCCCAGATATGATAGAAATAATCCAAAGATTAGAAAAAATAACAGGTACATTTCTTGGTACTCCTAGAACTTTTCAATTGCCTATAAATATCTCACCGTTGATTGAAGATACAAGTTTGATAAAAAGAGCTAACAATGAGAGTTGTTCTTTATCTACATCTTAACTTCTTCCCTGACCTCATATCAAACACTAGTTATTGATTTTTCTTCTAAGTTAGTAGGAAAGTTGTAATATTTTTCCATGTACTGTAAGGGTTTATTATATAGTGAGGTTGTATAAGTACTCCATGTGAGGTTATTACTTGAGTTCTATACTGTTCTGTTGGCTGCATACTCACAGCTGGGTTATTGTGTTTGTAAAAATATAACTGGATTTGTATGTTATTGTTTGAGTTGCTGTTCACAGTGCTTCTTTCCTTCTCAATCTCTTTGTTGGACTGATTTTTTATTCTATTTGTATTTTTCCTTTCAACTTTATTCAATAAAAAAACACTCACCTATAATGTTGGGCTAAACTGGGAGATTTCTACTGTGTAATTTAATATTATTTTTCTGAGCATGGCTAT
This sequence comes from Sequoia sempervirens, assembly GCA_007258455.2. Lineage (NCBI taxonomy): Eukaryota > Viridiplantae > Streptophyta > Pinopsida > Cupressales > Cupressaceae > Sequoia > Sequoia sempervirens. The sequence goes on from VDFB02342957.1 coordinate 13,668, forward strand.
CCGTTAACTAAATATGTATGAAAAGAAAACAAGAAATAAAAAATCCAAACAAAAGCTTTTAGTTTTTATTATTGCTGCGTGTTTTCATTATTCTTCTTTACAGAGTACAGTTTTAAAGATAAATAGTAAAATCTTAATTAGGCTTCTAATAGCCGGACGAATTTTGTAAACTTTATTCAAAATGAGTTATAATAATATAAAAATGGTAAATATTTTATTCAAATAAATATTTCAATGTTAAATATTTTGCTTTTAATTTTTAAATAAAAGATAATTGTTAAAAACATTTACCATTAATTTATTGGTAATTATGGTTTTTTCAAAGTTTAATAATAAATATGTCAGAACAAATATTTTATTATACAATATTGTGAACAATTGATTTTGATAAAAGATGAGAAATTTTCTTAATTATTGAAGCTTTTTAAGATTCTTTTTAACACATTTTTATAGTTATAGATAATTATATAAATAAAATTTGAATTTAGGATTTGTTAATATTATAAAATAAAATATTGATTTCTAATTGAATTGATTTTTTTTAGATAAAATAAAAAATATATTTTAGATAAAATAAAATATATATTTTAGAGTAGAGGGTTTGGTAGTGGTAGGAGGTCCTATAATTGGTATAGAAGTTGATCAAGTGGAACCCAACATAAATTATTTACAAAACTAAAAATTGTTTAGAATATTGTATTTTCAATCTTAATTCAATGAGAAATAGATTTGTAAAATTCATATGTTTATAAGAATAGCTGCAATCATTGTTTAGATTTAAAATGTTTAATAAATAGAACATGTTTTATCAAGATAGGTGGGAGAGTTCACATATATAAAATTCATTGTAAATATTCTAATACAACAAAAATTGTACACATTCTCTCTATAGGAGGTGAGATGACAAATGCTAATATAAAGTGCATATATTAAATAGTTTCATATTAATTGTTCAAATACATAAGTAGTTGTTACTAATAAAATATAATTATAATACAAATATATAATCCTTTTATAACAAAACAACATATCAACTATGACATCAAGGAAACTTAATTAATCCAACTTTCAACATGAACATAACGTCTTCAAGTCATTTTTGCCTGACAACTTAACATCTATACCATGAATGCCTATTTTAAAATCATATTTATCAACATTTGGTCATTTCCATCATGAATGCCTATTTTCAAGCCATATTAGCTAATTTGTTAGTTATGCCACATTTGTATTTGACCATGAGATATAAATTTGAAGAAATCCCATCCATTTGTTATGCCTAGATTGTTGAACTTTTTTACTTATTTATTTTTACAATGGTTCATGGTTTGTTTGCACGTTGGTCTCTTTCCCAATGAGGTAATGCCTCCAATTCTTCACTATTCAAACTAAAACATACAATTCCATATCATATGTTCTATAAATTAACATGGGCCCTCTAAATGTTTTCAAAATGATAACAAAAAAACCTACCTCTCTATAGCCACATCATACTGATAACATAGTTGATAGCATTTATCTCTATCTCAAGTATAACTTGAAACCTGGGTACACCAAGGATTGTGTTATACTTATATTCTTTTTTATTTCCTCAAATTCTCATTGTTATCTACTTTTTAAATGGAACTTCATTCATTTTCCCATACTTCATGCAATGATGCAATGATATGTGATTTTTTTTTTTTTTTTACAAACATAATATGGTATTGGGATACATTTACAAAGCTTTGAGTATCACTCATGGTTGTGCTCTTTGGTTAATAGAAAATTTCCTCAACCTTAGAAAAATCAATCCTTATCTCTCTATCACACATCACATAACCAAGGTACATTAACTAAATTTAAGCATAGTCACACTTATTACAATTCAAAAATAACTTATTCTCCTTCAAAATCTTAAAAATAAATATATTTTTTAAATATAGGATAAAAATTATTCACATGATTTGTTGAAACTAATAAATCATCTAGAAGAACAATAACAAAAGATTCAGCTAATTGTCTCAATACCTTGTTCATGAGATGCATGAAGGTAGTGAGTGCATTTTGCAATGCAAATAGTAAACCTTGCCACTCAAAGAGTCATTAACTTTTCTTAAATATTGACTTATAAACGCATTCTTCCTTGAGCTCGATTTGATGATATTCATATTTAAGGTCTATTTTTATAAAATACTTGGCATGTTGTAGTTTTGATCCAATAAATTTTTAATTCAAGGCAATGGCTACCAACTCTTAATGATTATATCTTAGTTATTACTCAATATCTATCCACATATGTAGACCACATGCCATGTTTCTTTGACATTATAACAATAGAAAATTCACACGCATATAATATTAGTCTAATTAGTTTTTACTCATGTTTTTGAATTTCTCTTTGACTTCATGTGCTTTAATAACACTCTACCTAGATACAACCATAAGTTAAGTAAATGTAACTTAGGTAATGTTGGCGTTTCAATTTGCACCTCTAGAATGCGGATTAGAAATGGACAACTATGCACAAATAAACTGCTCTTCGAATTAGGAGGGGAAGCTCCCTCTTTGCTGATGTTGCTTAAGAAAGTAAATTCAAACTAACTTGCCTATCTTTTTGTTCAACTAAGAGCACATGGTTATAAAACTCAAGCGTCGTAGCTGAGATTTTCTGTTTTAGAAGTTCAACTACAACTAAGCCTACTCTAAAGATGTTTCTAACTTCTCAAGTAAACACAAAGCAAGAGAGTTAGAAATGAACAAGGAAGGATTTTCTAACAAAATACTTATATAAACTCTTTTTCCAACATATATCTACTTACTTTCAATGCAAGCTGAAATGGAGATCATATAAGCATAACACAATAAATGGGAATTTGAGACTTTATATCAAGGTAGCAAAGTAGGCACAAGAATTTATTTCCTCAAATTTCAAGAACAAAAGACTACACTTCTAGGATGAGAGGATTGTACCAAAATAGGCTTACAGTTTAGCCATCAAACCAGCATACATCAACACAAGAAACATGCATTGAACAATAACTTGTAGTTGAAGAGGTATACAATTTTTCTCTTACACTAAGTGAACTGAAACTAAACAAAAACAACTTATAGGCAAAATAGGCTCAACAATTTGTTATCACAAGCATGGTTTTAAACAACACTGAATAACGATTAGAAGGCACTAGTAGGCTCAACGTTTTGTTATCACAAGCATGGTTAAAGAAAAATGGGAAAGACTACCCTTATTTATGCACAAGCAGAGAAGTAGGGAACCCTAAAATATCCTTTCTTTTACAACTAAGACTTGCCAACACACAAGCTTTATTTCTAAAACTAAACAAGATAAACATCTAACCACCTATGAAAGCATAAAAATAGGAAAATGCCAACTATTACAACTTGTTTTCTTTCTCTTCTTCAAAGAGTGGATAAGAATTAAGAAAACAATAGAAAGAAAGATAGAAGAAAGCTTCTAGACGATTGCTACTTTAAATCTCGTCCACATCCGCAAAAAAGATGATTTGTTTCTTAATTTTAAGTGGAGAGTGCTGTGGAAAATATAATGTTGATCTTCCTTGAAAAAGCAAATTCTTCAAAAAAAACTAGGACCTGGGTTTTGTAGAAAATCACGTTCTAGAGAAACCCAGATGCTTAGAAACTGAAAAAGCTAAATCCATCCTAAAAAAGCGGCCAAAAAGTGGTTTCTAGAAGAGGGAAAAGTTTCTCAATATTCAATAGGATGAAAAAGCGGAGAAACCCATGTGATCAAAAACAAAAAAAAAGCTGAGTGGTTGTTTTGAAAAAGCAACGCCCTCGAATTTTAGAGCCTGAGAAAGCATTCCTCCTTGCTCACTGATCTTGGAATCACGAAGAACACCAAAAAAGCATGTCGTTTGGGTCTTCAAATCTTTGTTGAGAGAAAAAAATTCTTGCTCTAGATGCCAACCTGCAAAAATGAATAATGGAAGACAAAAGTTATCTTAAATAAGCTGAGGTTTGAGAAAATCTACTTTCTTTTTTCTTTAAAACTTCTTGAAGCCAATCTTGAGTAGGTGCACCGAACTTGGACACTTTCTAATGCTGAATGATGAAAACTTGATTTTTTTTTCTAAGGCATTGAGTCTTAGGTGCCTTTCTTAGCCTAGAGCACTTTTCCTCTCTAGACAACCATTTTTTTACCATTTTCAATTTTTTGCTTGATTTTACCCTTGGTTTGATCTCGATTTTCGGGAGCTTGGTTGATGTTGTGAATTGGCAGAATGATCCATTGCGGAGCTAGAGTGAATCTAACGAAGTTTTCTTGGAGGCCACAGTTTCTGATAAAAACTTCATTTGACCCCTCAAAAAGCTGGGTGCCCCTGGCTACCTGGGGTGCCCAAGCTTACATGTGTTAGCCATTTTTATGTTCTTCAAGTTTTGCTTGCTTTCCTTGATATTCTGTTGATTTTGCAATTTTGGATGACTCAGGAGTTTAATAAACTGTTGGTTGGGCTCATTGGATAGCCTAATGAATTCGGAAGGGGGTTCTCTGGAGGCTTCATCCTTTGAAAACTGAATTTGGGGCCTCAAAAGCTTGGGTGCCCCTAGCTAGCTAGGATGCCCAACTCTTCTAGAGTTAGTTTATTTCTTGAGTTTTTTCACCTTGCTTTTGACTTCTGACACTTTTCATGGTTTTATCCCTCCAATTAGTCGGTGATATCTGATGCTTGTCAACTCCGATGGAGCTGTTGACAGTTGCGTTGGAAAGCCTGGTCAAGACTAGAGAAGACATGTTGGAGACTAAAACTACAAATTCATCCATTTGATTCCCCAAAAGCTTGGGCACCTATCTCCTTCTAGGGCGCCCAAGTTCTTCAACCTTAGAATATTTTCTGATGATTTCATGATTTGCATTCTGCTTCTTGGTTGAGACCTCTCCATTTGATCTTGAATTATTGATCACTGATTGATCAAATGATTGTGTTGATGGATTCATTATGGAGCTGAGAAGATTTTGAGCAACATTGTCTGGGAGCACAAACCCTAATTTCATCATTTGATCTCCTAAAAAGTTAGGTACCTATCTCCTTCTATGGTGCCCATGGCTGACAGACTTAGTTTTTATTTTGCAATTTTCAACTTTCTCCTTCATTCGATGTGCTTGCCTTTGCCTCACTTGCTAGAGATGAAATTTTTTCTAAGGCATGAGCATATAGGTGCCTAGGTTGAGCTGGGGTGCCTAAAGTTTCCAAACTTGGCCAAAATTTTGCATTTTCCAACTTTCACAACTCCCTTTCTCCATTCTTCGTTCTACATGCACGTTCATCATTTCTCATCTTTTGTTCAGTGCTTGAATGTTTGAATCTAACACCTGGCAACTGATTGACCTCCATTAATGGCCTTGGAGCTCCTGAAAAAGCTTCTAAAAAAGCTTCTAAAAATGTAAATTAGATCCACTAGGGAAAAACTGATCTTTTGATGATTTTGACTACACCAGCCTGATGAGGAAGTATTTTTGACCAATCAAAATCAGTTTGAACCCTAGAAGCCAAACTTTCTATTTTTTAAAAAATTCTACTTTTAGAAAAAATTTCCAGCATCTTTTACGAAAGAAACCCAGAAAAACCTAGATAAAGTTCTATTTTTAGAAAGTTTCTAAAAATATAAAATTTCTTAAAATTTTGGGCTAAAAACCCAAGATCTAGGTTTTGTGGACTTGGTCCCTTTGAGCAGACCCAAATCATCAGATTTTGAAATTTTTGAGTTTTTTGACGCTCATGTGAGACATGCAAAACCCCAAAATTTTAACGAGAATTTTAACCATTTATGCAAAATGCCTAAGTGTCTAGCAATTTTTTTAATTTGGGGTACAACATTTGGCTCTTTCTGGGGACCATGTCAGATACTTACGACATAGGAGAACCAATGAATCTTTGGACTTTTAATCTTAGACCAGTGCCTTATCCATTGGGTATCAGAGTCAACAACATTTCCTAATCACCTGTTGTAAGATTTTCCCCAAGTCACCTAGGACAGGACTTCCTAGAATCACCTAAAACAAGACGCCTAATCACCTAAAACATGACATAACTATTACAAAAAGGAGAAACACAACATAACAATCACATCACGGAAAGGGGAAACACATCATAGAAATAAAAGAAAATTATTCAATCCCTGAAGGATGTCATTTTTTCCTGAAAGGCTTTACTTCTCTTCTCATGGGTATCACAGGAGACAAATCTTCTGGGATGAAGATTCTCAGATCTTCATACATCCAAGTAGAGGCACCCTGACAACAGTCAAAATATGGCACAAGGAAGGGAGCAGAGACCACTGAGGCATCAATTTTGTTGTCGTTCATCTTTGGGATGTCTCTATTGTCAATCTTTGAGATGTCTCTATTGTCAAACTCTTCAAACCAATTGATTGTATTCCACACCTGATTTCTATAATGTCATAGATGATCCTTTCTAACCTGGAAATATCCTTTGATTGGCTCATCAATCAACTCTACATCTCCTTTAACACATAGGAGTTCAATTCCCATGTCTTTGGCATTTCTTAGGCCTAACAAAAGTGCCTCTTTTTTAGCTTTAATGAATTCCAATTGCAACAATCCCTTAGGGGAGATGATCATTTCCCCACTCCTGAACCTACAGTTGAACAATCCCCCTCCAACCACATTGGGCACAATTTTGTATCCTTGTCGGTTTCTTTTCTAGACAAGCAATGTTCTAGTCTTTAGTTTCTATCTCTGATAGCATCACATAATTACCAATACCCGTTCATTGATATAGAATTTGGGTTGGGGAGTTTGGAATTTTCACCACCATGAATCAAGATTTAGGCTTAGGTTTTATCCTGATTTTTCCCTCCTTCATAGGAATGGTTGCAGACAACCAATCTAACTACATTGCACTACCAAGATCTCTGCAGAAGCTTCGACTCAACAACATCCCGTAGCTGGCTCGAATGTCAGCCGCTAGGATGGTCATTTTTATCTTTTTCTCCAGACAAGCTGTCAACCTCACTTGAGCGTCCTTCAATTGTTTGACTGATGGCACCGACTTAGATTCAAGTGAATAACATTCATTTTGAGTTTCTGTGCACAAGAGTCCCGATTCTTTCATCACTCGTAGAGGCATGATGTTGTCTGAGGCTCCCAAATTAATAATGCAATTGCTCAGTTTGAATCCTCCTATACACAAAGATATATAGAAATGTTTGGGCTTTTCTTCCACTGGCATAAATGATTCAAGCAATGTAGGCTGAATTAAAGCTTCTTTCTTTACATGTATTATTCTGTCCAACTACTAAGGATGATCACAAAGGCACTCCAAATTTGAAATCTTAACCTTTGTCTTCATCATGGAGTTTATAATGTCAAAATCGGCTAGAGATGGATCTTGACAACTGCTTCTTTAACTTGTTCTTTAGCTCTTCGCCTCTCTTCTTCCTCCTTTTGTACTTGTAAGTGTGGAGCACTTGTAAACAAAAGCAAGGAGTGTCTTTTGTGATTTGCTACAAGAGAGTAGTGACATAGGTATTCTTTTTCTTCAATAACGAGATCACTTTGAAAGTATCCTAGAGTGGAGTTGCCATTGAAGTTGTCCATCTGTGGTAAGACAACATTCGAACTTGGTGTTGGGACAAAACTAGAATTGGGTGTAGCATTAGCACATCCCATGATCTAATTCATTCTTAAGTTCTCAAGACATGTAGAGCCGGCATGTGCGTTGGTATCATGGAAATAACAAAATATTGTATTTGGTGCAGCTTCAACTGTTGGTCTCAGTTGAGGTGCTGGCAACCGTGGCCTTTAATTATTGAAAGGCTAAAAAATATTTCTCCTCGAATGGTATGGTTACTAAGGTTGATATTGTTGTTGAAGTTGATATTATGGTGGTGGTAGTGCAAGCATCTCATAGGCTACCTTTTTTAGTAGTGGATCTGTAGAACTCTGAACTAGAGGTCTAATTGAATCCTTCTTCATCATGTCGGAGGTGATCATGTTATCCTCCAAATTGATGGCATGTTCTTGCACCTCTGGCAATTCTATTTCTTTTTCCATCTTTAGGAAGAAGGCTATCTATGATGGAATATCATTTATGAAGCAACTCAGCAGAATCTTCGGTGATGGATTAAGTGTAGAAGAAAGTCATGTAACAAGATGATTAAAAATCTTGCTACAAAATCCCTCATGGGCTTGTTGTACTCCATCTTTGAATTTGCAAGTTGGGAAAACAACCAATGACTATCTTTAGCAGGCTTGAATCTCACAAAAAATTTCTCACTCATAGTTGTCCAACTTGTAATAATGCCCGGCTCTAGGTGATTGAACCAGTCGGCAACATTTCCCATAAGAGTCTCCATAAAGAGACGCATTTCCATATCTTCATGTGCCACGTGCAAGATGGCACAAGCCATTAACAAGGCAAAAAGATGATCATCAGAATGTTGAGTTCCATCATCATGAAACCATGGAAGTACTTCCTTGACCCTTTAGGTAACTCATGATTTACCCGCAAAGCCAAAGGTTCAACATTGTTACCCCAAGGTAATGGGGGTGGACGTCTAAGATTCATGCCAACATTATTGTTGTTATCACCCATTCCTTCTGGCTAGATCACACAATAGGGTACTAGATGGTCATTCCTGTGTCATAAAGCATAAGCTTTCTTGAAGTTTTATGCCTCGTGCCCCATGGTGGGCACCAAAAAATTGTTGGCATTTCAATTTGCACCTTTGGAATGCGGATTAGAAATAGATAGCTATGCACAAATAAACCACTTTTTGAATTAGGAGGGGAAGCTCCCTCTTTGCTGATGTTGCTTAAGAAAGTAAATTAAAACTAATTTCCTATCTTTTTGTTCAGCTAAGATCACAAGGTTATAAAGCTCAAGCGCTGTAGCTGAGATTTTCTATTCTAGAAGTTCAATTATTACTAAGCCTACTCTAATGATGTTTCTAACTTCTCAAGTAAACACAAAGCAAGAGAGTTAGAAATGAAAAAGGAAGGATTTTCTAAAAAAATACTTAGATAAAATCTTTTTCCAACATACATCTACTTACTTTCAATGCAAGCTGAAATGGAGATCATATAAGCATAACACAATAAACGAGAATTTGAGACTTTATATTAGGCCAACAAAGTAGGCACAAGACTTTATTTCCTCAAATTTCAAGAACAAAATATTACACTTCTGGGACTACAGGACTGTAGCAAAATAGGCTTACAGTTTAGCCATCAAACCATAATACATCAACACAAGACACATGCACTGAACAATAACTTGCAGCTAAAGAGGCATACAAGCTTGCTCTTACACTAAGTGAACTAAAACTAAACCACAACTTGCAAGAAAAATAGGCTCAACAATTTGTTATCACAAGCACGGTTTTGAACAACACTGAATAACAATTAGAAGGCACTAGTAGGCTCAATGTTTTGTTATCACAAGCATGGTTAAAGAAAAATGGCCAAGACTACCCTTATTTATACACAAGCAGAGGAGTAGTGAACCCTAAAATCTCATTTCTTTTACAACTAAGACTTGCCAACATGCAAGCTTTATTTCTAAAAATAAACAAGATAAACATCTGACTGCCTATGAAAGTAGAAAAATAGGAGAATGCCAACTATTACAAATTGTTTTCTTTCTCTTCTTCAAACATTGGATAAGAATTGAGACATGAATAGAAAGAAAGCTGGAAGAAAGCTTCTAGATGATTGTTGCTTTAAATCTCATCCACATCCTCCAAAAAGCTTATTTGTTTATTGATTTTAAGTGGAGAGTGCTGCTGAATATAGAATGTTGATCTACCTTGAAAAAACAAATTCTTCAAAAAAAGCTGGGACTTGGGTTTTGTAGAAAATCACGTTCCAGAGAAACCCAAATACTTAGAAATTGAAAAAGCTAAATACATCCTGAAAAAGTAGCCAAAAAGAAGTTTCTAGAAGAGGGAAATGTTTCTCAATATTTAATAGGATGAAAAAGTGGAGAGACCCATGTGATCAAAAACAAAAAAAGTTGAGTGGCTATTTTGAAAAAGCAATGCCCTAGAAGTTTGGAGCCTGAAAAAGCATTCCTCCTTGGTCATTGATCTTGGAATCCCGAAGAACACCGAAAAATCATGTCATTTGGGTCTTGAAATCTTCGTTGAGGGAAAAAAACTTCTTGCTCTAGATGCCAACCTGCAAAAATAAATAATGGAAGACAAAAGCTCTCTTAAATAAGTTGAGGTTTGAGAAAATATACTTTCTTTTTGCTTTAAAACTTCTCAAAGTCAATCCTGAGTAGGTGCATCAAACTTGGACGTTTTCTAATGTTGAATGATGAAAACTTTGATTTTTTTTTTCTAAGGCATTGTGTCTTAGGCACCCTTCTTAGCGTGGAGCACTTTTCCTCTCTAGACTTAGCCATTTTTTCACCATTTTCAATTTTTTACTTGATTTTACCCTTGGCTTTATCTCGATTTTCGGGAGCTCAATTGATGTTGTGAATTGGAAAAATGATCCATCGCGAATTTGGAGTGAATATGATGAAGCTTTCCTGAAGGAAACTTCTGATAAAAACTTCATTTGACCCCTCAGAAAGCTGGGCACCCCTAGTTACCTGGGGCGCCTAAGCTTACTAGTGTTAGCCATTTTTATGTTCTTCAAGTTTTGTTTGCTTTCCTTGATCTTCTAATTATTTTTCAATCTTGGATGATGTAGGAGTCTAAAAAATTGCTAGCTGGGCTCGTTTGATAGCCTAATGAATTATGAATGGGGTTCTCTAGAGGCTGCATCCTCTGAAAATTAAATTTGGGGCCTCAAAAGCTTGGGCGCTCTTGGCTAGCTGGGGTGCCCAACATTTCTAGAGTTAGTTTATTTTCTGATTTTTTTCACTTTGCTTTTGATAGCCTAATGAATTCTAAAGGGGGTTCTCTAGAGGCTGCATCCTCTGAAAATTGAATTTGGGGCCTCAAAAGCTTGGGCGCTCTTGGCTAGCTGGGGTGCCCAACTTTTCCAGAGTTAGTTTATTTTCTGATTTTTTTCACTTTGCTTTTGACTTCTAACATTTTTCATGGTTTTACCCCTCTGATTAGTCGGTGATATTTGATGCTTGTCAACTCTGATGGATCTGCTAACAATTGCATTGGAAAGCTTGGTCAAGACTGGAGAAGACATGTTGGAGACTGAAACTGCAAATTCATCCATTTGATGCCCCAAAATCTTGGGCACCTATCTCCTTCTGGGGCACTCAAGTTCTCTAGCCTTAGAATATTTTTTGATGATTTCATGATTTGCATTCTACTTCTTGGTTGAGGCCTCTCCATTTGATCTCGAATTCTGGATGATTGATTGATCAGATGACCGTGTTGATGGATTCACTACGGAGCTGAGAAGATTCTAAGCAACATTGTATGGGAGCACAAACCCTAATTTTTTCATTTGATCTCTTGAAAAGTTGGGTGCCTATCTCCTTCTAGGGCGCTTATGGCTGGTAGACTTAGTTTTTATTTTGCAAATTTCAACTTTCTCCTTCATTCGACGTGCTTTCCTTTGCCTCACTTGTTGGAGATGAAAATTTTTCTAAGGCATGAGCATCTAGGTGTCTAGGCTAAGTTGGGGCGCCTAAAGTTTCCAGACTTAGCCAAAATTTTGCATTTTCCAACTTGTACAACTGCCTTTCTCCATTCTTCATTCTACGTGCATGTTCATCATTTCTTATCTTCTATTCAATGCTTGAATGTTTGAATCTAACACCTGGTAGCTGACTAACCTCCATTAATGGCCTTGGAGCTCCTGAAAAAGCTTTTGAAAAAGTAGATTAGACCCACTAGGGCAAAACTGATCTTTTGATGATTTTGATTGCACCAACCTGATGAGGAAGTATTTTCGACCAATCAAAATCTGTTTGAACCCTAGAAGCCAAACTTTCTATTTTTAGAAAATTTTGCCAACATCCATTATGAAAGAAACCTAGAAAAACCCAAAAAAGTTCTATTTTTAGAAAGTTTCTAAAAATAGAAAATTTTCCTAAAATTTAGGGCTGAAAAAACTGAGATATGGGTTTTGTAGAATTGGCCGCTCTGAGCAGACCCAGATCATCAGATTTTTAAAATTTTGAGATTTTTGACCCTCATGTGAGACATGCATAACCCCAATTTTGACCTTTTTGACAATTTTAATGATACTTTTAACCATTTCTGCAAAATGCCTAAGTGTAGCAAAATTTTTAATTTGGGGTGCTATAGGTAATAACTAGATCTTAGGTGAAGCCACAATAGTGGTTTACAATTGAAGTGAGGAAGGAAAAATCACAAAAAATGAATACATGGCAAAAAAATTGATTTTAGGGGTTCGTACGAACCTATTGGTTCGACTAAACCCATTAGGGGTTCGCTAGAACCTAGGTTCGGGAGAACCCTCCTAATACTTTCCTGCCAAAAAAGCTATCAAAACCCCTTATTGAAGGGGGGTTCAAATGAACCCTGGTTCGCTCGAACCGCTAGGGGTTCACTTGAACTGCTAGGGGTTCATTCGAACCCCCTTTATTCCTCATCCCCTCCCTAAGACACAAAAAAACCTTGAAAAATGCCACTTCGGAGGTCGGGTTGAGGATGAAAATGGAGGAATCTTCACAAACCCAACTTGAATCAGGTATTCCTCAGAACGAGCTATCCAATGAATATAATTTTAATATGTTTTGGTTTTATTATGTCTTTTTTTTAAAGTTTTATTAAACATAGGTTTTTCATCAAAAATGAAGGTCTCTGTTCTACACATGTGGAAAAATAGCAGATTATCAAACAAAAAAATTTTAAAAAATGAGTGCACCAGATATTGAAGTCCTTGATCCAACAAAAAAAAAGAAAGAATTTTGATATATACAAAAAAAGTTGTGTTATACGGTCGTGCTATGTCCGAATTGTAATTGGTTTGACTTCGAAACTTGATTAAAGAAAAAATATTTAATAAAATTTTTTCTAACTAAGTGGAAGCACTAGATATTAGAGTTACGAATCTAAATTCGAAAGAAATATAATTTTATCCTTCATGGAAAAAAAGTTATGCGTTATACGGTGTGCGCCACTTTTTAAAAATGCTGTTTTTCGAAAAAAATTATTTTTCGTGGGAGATGGAAAAAGATGTGCAATATGATTCCAAAAATTTTGAAAAAAATATTTTTAGAATCTATAGACAAAATGTGACGAGACTCTAGTTTTCATCATCTTCAAATTCTTCACAGTTTAGCTGCTATAGGTGTCTGAATGTGAAGATTTAGTTTAAAAAAATAATTTCAGTGTCCAGTTTGGCCAAAAATTGTAAACCACTATTGTGGGATCACCCTCTCATGTTTCATAGCTCCCTTCTAAGGGATTTCCTTAGTATTCACAAATAAGATAAAAAAATTACTCACCAAATTGTCTACACCTAGTTTTTCTTAATTAGTATATATCATCTATGTACTCCTTTTGAATCAACCATCTTTTTCATTCACTTGAATTTCAACACTAAAAATAAAAATTGTCAATATTATTGATCAACCATTTGGATTTCATTTCACTTATCATGATGACTTGTCTTTTACTCAAGTAGCTACACACAAAGTGTACGCTTTTCTATCTATAAACAACCTATATTAATTAGGCCTTCTCTAATATGTATCACCCTAAAGTTATAGGTGCAGGCTTCTAAATTTAACCTTGCAAACATCTAATTATACTATATCAACAAAAACTTCATCCTTGTAATTAGCACATATGAAAAATTGACTATACATTTTTCTTCACCTTGATTTCTACACCATATTTTATCCAACCGAATGCATAAGGTTTTGAATGAGATCTACCTTGCAATCTCAATTCATTTACCAAATTATGAGAAATTAAATGAGCATGAGAAAATTTATCAAAAGGAGATTCTACCATTTTGTTCTTAAGTCCAAACTTATCATATGAAAGATCTTCATCATCTCCTTTACCTAATTTTCTTTTTATCTCTCACCCACTACACATGTCTCTTTAATGCACAATGCGAGAGGTTATCTCATCTAAATTGGAATCATGCATTGAATCTCTTTTTATTTTCCCTTGTTCATTATTATGTTGGTTGTGTCTTTCCTTTTATTTTTCAAAGATGGCTTCAAATCCAAGTGTATCCTTTGATTTTTTATATACGCTCTTTTTTCATAATGAGCACATTACGTATTAGTTTTTTTCTTTCATTTCTACTTTTGGATGATCATACTAGTGATTTTTTTTGCTTTCACTTTGTCTTTCTCCATATTCTTCTATCCTTGCCGCTATTATCCATTTTATTTATTATCATTTCTAAATGAAGATGTCTTCTACTTATCCAACTCTACATACTAGACCTAACCACATACCTCATCAATATTTATATAATTTATCATAATTAATATTATTTTTAGGTATTCCCACCAATATATTTCATCAACATGTCTTTTCCCATGATATCCTTACCTAGCTAAATTTCCCTCTTCCAAATTATTCCTAAAGCTTAATTATTCTCATTTTCGTAGCCAAGGCTTACATGAAGTTCACAATCGACTCTATCTTCTCCATTGAATTAGATATCCTAGCTACATCTTCTTTGAGTCTTATAAAATAAGCTTCATCTTCTTCCTCTCCCTTCTTAGCATTTTCTCTTACAATCTTATACCATTTCCTTGTTTGAAGCTTGGGTTCATAAGGAACCAAGTTCTCAGTACCTCCTATCATCACAACTAACACAAGCTATTAAAATTCTAATCAATAAAATTAAAAATTTAGTCTCTAATACCACCTTATCCATAACTCATTGGATTTGTACACCTAATGATTCATCAACTATGGATTCTCACATTAAATCTTCTCATCACTCTTAGCAAACTACTATTAAGATGATTAAAACACATTCAACAATATGAAATTAAGAAGAGGGAAATAATAGAAAGTAGATCCCACAAAAAAAGAATCAAATGACACCAAAATTCCTCAACAGAAAACAATATATTTGTAAAAAATCAGAAGGGGAACACCTTTATAATCCCATCACAATTAGGTGTCATTGCATGGAGTACAATACCATACCAAAGGTCTTTTTGAGTATTATAATAAAAATCAACATAATTCTTTACATACACTCTACTCCTACAACCACAATAACTCTATAACACCGTTTTAACCAAATCAACTATGAGATTCACTTCTGAATAAGATTGAACCTCTCATATGTCTTAAAGTTCCTATTTTAATCCTTGTTTGAACACTCATTTCCAAGGAAGAAAAGTAATTGTAATGGAAAAAGGAATGGTTGTATGTTTGAAACTATCCAACCATCTATCAATAACATTAAAATGACTATCATTTCCCTTATAGTTATCACTATAAAGGAATAACAATCATTAATTGACCACTATCCATGTATCTACAACTATGATCTCATATATACTAATGAAAGTGAATTCAATTATATTAGTCCACTTCATATGGTTTATTCATCCCTAACACTATCCATGAAAGGAAAAAGGCCAATAAATATGTAACCATTTACAACTCAATGACTAATTAGTAAACATAAAAGAATATTATATTTCAATCATAAACTTGAGTAGAAACAATTGGCCTTCACTAGCACATTGACAACATTGAAGACATTTTGGTAGCATAGACGATCTTCATCAACCATTGACATCATTTTTGGTAGCAAGGTCTAACTTTAGCAAAAAATTGGTAGAAATAATTCAACATCATACTTGCTAAAATTAACCTAAAGCTACTCCATAACACTGCTCAAATTTGTGTTCAACTTAAGAACCTCACTCAATTATAACCACTTAAATTAATTTCAAAACATCTAAAGCTAGGAGTCATATCAAACATTGCAATCAATCTTGTGGATAAAGTAGAGCTAAAATAAATTAAATTTGATACGTAGCTTGAATCTCAAATGGTGGAATGAGATACAAATGATGCCAAGAATTAATTTGCAAAGGTGTTGGAATTTTAGTTTTTTATTCATATGAATGCTTTAGAATGTGTGAATTGATTATGCTATATTTTGGCTTAGATTCACAACCCTAGAACTTATCTTTATCAATGTAAAATTGTTTTTCACCCCTACAAAAGTGAACCAATGCATAAACCCAAACTTGTGCCTATGAGTCTAATAAATCAGTTGCAATCTAATGATTGAAACTCATCCAACTCTTTTTAAATGCTCTCAATTTGGGAAAATGGTGTTTAGAAACAATATTTGGAAACTTGATAAGGGCCATGTTCTCCTTAGTCAAGCTCCTACCTAAGGATTGACTCGGTGGACTCAATGGCCTTAAAACAATTTTCAAAGACAACAACAAGCTTGTAGTGACGCCTAGGATGATGATGCAATTAGAATGACATACAATTCTTCTATGATACTCTCATATGACTGTTCTTTTGATTATTCATCTATTTGCTACATGATTTCAAATGAATGAATGTCTTTAAATATAACAACATAACACAAACATGTGCAAGGTTAGCTCAAAATGGCTATTGGCAATTTTGACAATGTTTAAATTTCAACTTTGAATTCTTAAAGTTTAAGTTTAGATCCATATCCATGAAAATGACCTAGATCAATTTTACAAATGCAGATTTGATCCAAGACAATAAATGAGAGATCTAGAAATCTAAACTATTATAACAATTGATGATGATGAAAACAAGATAAGATAATGTCATGAATTGAATTTCATGCAAAAATATACCACTTGTAAATTTGTTATTTGTCAAAAATACTCTAATCAACATGAACCCAAAAATAAAAAGAACATAATATAAACATGCATTTTTTTTTTTATCATTACAAATATTATTAATCAACTAAAAATCATATGCACACTTTTTTTCATTTTATTACGAAACCATTTCCCCATTTCCACCCATTGTGATAAGTTTGAAAACTCAAACCAATCGTATTAAAGGTCTCTAATATCATATTATGTGATATTGGAAGCCAACAAATTTCAGAAGACATGGTAATTTTTTAAAACACCCATTAAATAAGTGGAAAGCATGAAGCCATCCAATTTAAGGTCTCTAACATCCGATTAAATGGTATCCGATGCCAGCAAATCTGACAACACTTATCTCGTCAATTATTCAGCATGATACTAAGACCGACGTAGCCCACTATGTAAATTACACCACGAAAATACTTGAGTGCCAACTATTTCCCCTAGTTTTCTTTACGTGCAAGATCTGACCAGTGTAGATTTTTCTATGACAAGAAGATGGGAAAGTGACCCGGAGAAAACTAGAAGACTCTCGACGATTACAATGGCTTGGAAGCTTTTTCTAAAGTACTCAGATCATCCTATGAACTTCAAAGAGACTTGATAGGCAAAGATCTCTATATATTTCTCCGTGAATTGTTTGTGAGTTCCATGCAACACAAGCTTGGAAAACAGATGGAGATAAAGACGAAAATGGGTTATCTCCTCCTCTTGTTTCTCTGTGGAATACCTGCATGTGTCTCAAATGTTTCTCCTCCTCATTATTCTGACCAAGAAGCTATTCAGGCTTTCAAACGTTCTCTTTCCCATGACTCCCAAAATACACTATTCAATTGGTCTCCCAATCACATCCTTTGTAATTGGACTGGCATTGTCTGCTCTTTTCGTCACCAGCGTGTAGTTTCATTCAATCTCATAGGTATGTCTTTAACTGGCCACATCTCTCCTTTTCTTGGGAATCTCTCTTTTCTTAGAGTACATAATCTCTGGCATAAAAATTTTTATGGCCAAATCCCACCTCAGTTTGGAAGGCTTTTTCGATTGAGAATACTTAGGATGTCTAGAAATATATTGGAAGGTCCAATTCCCTCCACCCTTGGAGAACGCGTTCTCTTCAGTATCTCATTCTAGCTTATAACAATCTGACTGGCAGCATTCTCTCTAAGGTTGGCCTTCTTTCACGAATAGATGCTATGGCATGAGGAGGAAACCTATTGTGTTGCATTTGGGAGAAAATAGACTCCATGATGATATTTCTGTCGAATTGGATATGCTTATTCAACTAAAGGAACTTTATCTCAAAGTAAATTACCTCACAGGACCTATTCCTATTTCCCTTTTTCATTGCACTCTTATTGAAAATTTATCACTGGCTACTAACCATTCAATTGGCACAATCCCAGCACTCATAGGAAACTTGTCTTCTTTTATCTTTTTTTTTTTGATTTAGGGGAAAATAGACTTCATGGTATTATCCCTATTGATTTTGGAATGCTTACTCAATTTAAAATGCTTTATCTGGACACCAATTACTTAATAAGACCAATTCCATCTGCCTTATTCAACCACACTCATCTCCAACTTTTAGCCATGAATGACAACAAATTGACTAGACAAATTCCCTGGCAGTTTGGCAAACTATTAGAGTTACAATATCTATATTTCACAAAAAACCATCTCTCTGGAGAGATCGCAAGTTCCCTCTCTAATTGTACTAGCCTTCAACTCCTTGCCTTAGAAAGTAACCAACTGAACGACACCGTGGCAATGGAGTTTGGTAAATTACTTTGCCTTCAACAGCTTAATTTGTAGGGAAGCCATCTTGTGAGCAGGGATGATATAGGAACATCCAAGGTGTAAGAGCAATCTTACATCCCCAAAAAAATTGTTTATTTGATTTTTGTTAGGTTTGGTGAATAAATTTTCAATAAGGGATAAAAATTTAAGGCTTACCATTTTTAGTAAATTGGAAGGGCTAAAAATGACATGATTACTATTTTTAATAAGTTTACATTTGTGCACATATGGACATAAAATCTTACACAAAGCTATGAAATGGTGAAATGAAGCCAATGGTGAAGAAATCACTTCAATACCATTTGTCATTTGTGATATATTAATGTTTTCATCTTCAAAATCCCTTTAAAATCTTCAAAGTCAATTTTGAGGCACCTAGAGGTTCTGGATGGGCATGAAAATTGGTCATAAATCCAAACATCCCTTAAATGATGTTTGTAACCCTTCAATTTTTCAAGAGTTTCACAATAGTGTAAACAGTTTGTCAATCTGATGTTCAAGTAAAAAGTTATGGCTCTCAAAAGTTGGACTAAAATTTATAAATTTTCTTAGGCCTAGAAAAGGGGGAACTAGATTTGTTTGGCATCAAAATGGAAGTCACAGTTCGTTGGAAAGTGGGAAAATTCATATAAAGTGGTCACAGATGGAAAGAGATTCATTATGGATGAGAAGATAGACAAATTCCCTATTTATCAACACAAAACAAAGGTTGGGGTTTAGTGGCCATTATTGTCATTCACAAACTCACATGCCTAATTTTCTACATGTATTTGCAACCTAGACTTTTCTAATAGTGATCTTGTGACTAAATATTTGTATTGCATTTGATTGCATGTATGTAGATAATTTCATGAAAGTATATTAAAGTTGCATGTTTGTTGTTCCTGAATTTTGTTGTCTATGTAAGGCTATGTTTGAGGGAGAGTCTCCCTTCACTAGGGGTTTTTCCCATTTTAACCGCCTTGACCAATTGCTCG
The DNA here is from genome assembly GCA_007258455.2 of Sequoia sempervirens. Classification (NCBI taxonomy): domain Eukaryota; kingdom Viridiplantae; phylum Streptophyta; class Pinopsida; order Cupressales; family Cupressaceae; genus Sequoia; species Sequoia sempervirens. Next base: position 33,178 of record VDFB02342957.1, read on the forward strand.
TATTTAGAATGGATAAATTTCTTTGATAACTACCTATAATGGAGAGGATGGGTATGTATAGGATCATCATGGAAAAAATAGGCCCTTAAGTGGCAAAAAATTCAGAAAAATCAGAGTTAGGTAACTTGATGTAAAAATTTGAATAAGTTATCTATATTATTTCAAAAATATGTAAAAATAAAATCTATATAAAATTGAATGTAGTTTCTAAACTACTAGGTTTATTTAAAAAAATAAAAATCTATTTGGTGAAAATTTGAAATTTCAATGCAATAGTACTTAAATTTCAGGGAAAAAACAAGAAGTAGGTGTCTGACCACCCTAACCACAATAAAATGATAATATTATTTTATAATATTTTAGATATAAGTAGAGGACTCATGCCCAAATGTGATGCATATTTTTTTGTAATTTTTTTTTCAAGTAAATAATTAATTATGATTTTTTTATTACAACTTTTAAAAAATATAAAAATTCGTATGTCTGACCACCTTAACTTGGTCAAAACTTTATGAAATTCATTTTTTTTTTAATACTATACTATGTGAAGCATGTTTTGTCTTCAAAAAATGTGATATCATTTGAAAGCTATAAATATTTTTCAATCAGCCTATCAATCAGGAATTTCATCTTAATTCAAATAGAAAATGAATAATAATTATTTATAAAATTCAAAGTAAAGCATAATTTATATTGGTTGAATGCTAAGAATATCCTTTAAAAACCCTTTTCGTTTCATCAATTTTGGGTAAAAAAAAAGTCAGCCACATGGGCCATCATATCACTTGCATATTGCCACTTTTTGGCCCATCATGATCCTGCACATACCTAGATCCACTACTCCCAAGTCTTTAGGATAAGGAAGACTCTACAAGGAGTAGATGGCCCACTATTACCTCAAGGATGAAAGCTCAAGTGATGGAGGTACAAGATGAAAGAGATTACAAAAATGTAATAAAATGAAATACTAAGCTAAGAAGGAAAAACTACAAATTAACATAAACTGGTAAAAGATTACAAAATATGAATTACATGAACAAAAAGAAGAGAAATTACAAAATCTACTCTTGGGAGGACAAAGTTGCAACCAACGAATGTTAGTGCTCCATGATGTGGATGTCTACACCCCACACCATCATCTCTGTCAAACCATGAGCTAAAACTAGGAAACAATGAGTACCCAACTCTTTGAATCTGGAAATGTGCACACAACAAGGAAAAGGAAAAGTGTTGGGGCTGTTTCGAGGCTTGCCTCAATCAAACCCCCGTTTTGGTGTTTTCACCTCCACGAATAGCTAGACAGATAGAAAATAGACAAGACATGTAATAACATAGACAAGGTGCGTGATAAAGACAAACCCTACTATGGATGATAACCTGTATCACAAATAAAATAGACTGTAACAAGTATATTTGCAAATAGACAAGACAAGCAACAAGAGAGTGTTACCAACAATTCATGGCTTGCTCTTGGATTGATAGACGAGACGTTGTGTGCTTGCAAGAGAGCCTTGGTTTTTTATGAGATGTGAATCTGGCAAGACTTTACTGTAGAAGAGAAGAGAGAAAGAACACAAGTTGGAGTGAGAAGAAGTGAGAATGAATGAGAATAGAGGTGAAAAATGGAGTTTTGTGAGTTTACATGGGTGGAAAGAGCCGTTACACCTATGATTCTACTGCAATGACAGTGTCATGGGAAAAGTTTATGAGATTCCTTCATTTGAACTCAAAAAGTATGGGGACGACTGCACATTGCATGGATGTTCATGCCTCACGTAGGAATCCAACTCAAAACTTTATAAGAAATGATGTGGTGGACTATGAATGCTTTGTCATTATCCCTTATGGAGTTAAAATCGTAAAATTTTGACTCATAAATTTGGTCATAAAAGTGGTTGGGTGCCATAAATGCAGCAGGCTAAATGTACAAGTGTGAAATTTCCATAGGGTGCAATTTTATGACACTACATTTTTCCCCCACTTTAGTGAGCTAAATTTTTAGAGAAAAATCAACTACACTAAACTAGAAAAGAAGACATTTTAATGTGAGGTCAAAAATCTAAAAAAATTATGGATTTGTGTGCAAAAAGGATATTGTAGAGGCCATAGAGGTTGAGTAGGTAGATACTAATGATGCCCTCAATATTTGAGCTCAATGAGAAATTACAGAACTGGACATAAAATTTTGTTCTATAAAACTCAAATTTAGGTCAGTTTCAAAAATTAGAAGATGTTATCACAACGAGAAGAATTCTTAAGAAAATTTGATGGTTTGGAAGAAAAATATGATGACGATGTGAATATATGTCCCCTCCTATTTTTTCCCCTAGCTAGGTGGGGTGAAAAGAGGAAGGATGGAAGGACCACTCTCACTTGGAAAAATGGGCCAAAAGTGACCTATATATACCTAGGTGGACCCATAGAAGCATCATTTTCACTATTCACAGTGAGGAGATTGTTGACATTTGTAAGAGAAAAGTCAAAAAAATGCCCCACACATGAGACTACGTGGCCTCGAGGATCAAGAAGCTTTGCACAACAATAGCTGAGGGATACAAAATTGATAAGGTATGAGGAATCTAACCCAACTTTATCTTTTTAGCATATTTATTGGATTTTTCTCCTCGTTAAGCAACATAGGCATCTAGCCAACATGAAGGCATCTAACTGGCACGTTGTTATCCAAATAGCACATTAGGGTCCTTTTTCTATGATGACATCTATCTTGCATGTTGGCATCAAGGGGGTATTTAGCCTCAAACATTAGCGTGACACGTAGACATCTGCATGATGCGCCTCCATCTTAGAGGCGAACTTAGAAAAAAATTGATGTAGAGGGAATTTTTTTCTTTTTCCTATGATGTAGATGAAATTTACATGAAATTTATTTCTATTACAGGAGCATCCAACAATTAGGGAGCATATAGGTGAGCATATATTTACATCATTGTGTGATCGTAGCAATTAGATGCATCTAGATTACTAGGATCTATTACAGCATGTGGGCCTTTGGTGGGTCTACACCATGTCAGAGATCTGATACCACACATTGATGCTCATGGAGCGTTGGGATGCAAAAACCTATAAATTCCACCTACTTATGGGTGAAATTACTGTCACACTAGAGGATGTCTATTGTATCACCAGGATCTCCATCTGTGGATGACAAGTGGCCTATTATGAGACTAGGATGGTGTAGGATGTTGTAGATGGCTAGTAGTACTAGGTAAACCCACAAAATTGGCTTACAATTCCATTGAAGAAGAAAAAAGGAATTTTCGATGTGTCAACATTTTTAGGGGGTTCACTCAAACTACCCAGTTCGAGCAAACACCTTTTAGGGTTCACTTGAACCCCCAAGTTTAATTGAACCCACCCATTCGCGCAAACCCCAAAACACATATTATTTTTTAATTAAATAGTGGGGTTCGAGCGAATGGGGGGTTCACTCGAACCCCTGAATTAGATTTTTTTATTAAAAGTTTTTACCATAATTTTTGACAGTCATTTTCATGAACCCTGTTGTTGCGCTAAACCCGAGCCCCTGAACCCCAATCGAATGAAGTAATCAAGTTGACTTAGGCAACTAAAGAAATCATCACCCTTGATGACAAATGATCGAACAATCACCAAGTTGGTGTCTAAACCATTTTCAACAAACCCATTTTTTGCATATCTTTCAATCATGGCAGTTGATGAGAACATATTTCTTCAGATCATTCAAACAATTACTTGCCTTCTTAATGCTTCTATATTTCAATGAGTTCATGCTTCTAGTATGTGTGTTTTAATAGTTTGATGTGGCCACATTCTCTTATATTCTCAAATTTTTGCATTTGGTTACAAAACTCACATAAATCAAGTGTATCTATGGATGATAAAGCAAAGCCAAAATATCTTCAAATGGATTCAAATAGATTCAAAGAAGTGACTAATGTAGACTCAGATTTAACTTTTAAACTATGTATACAATTATTAATCTGAATTAGAAATGTGGATTTTCTTTTTTCTTTCTTTCGTATGGGGAACATGACAATCCATTTCAAACCCTAGACATGCTTCCTTTCTTTCCTTTTTTTTCTGCTATATCACTTGTTGCCATTGTCTCTACCACTTGTTACACTCTATCAGGTTATTTACATTGTATAGAACTTATCTAGGTTCCCCCATTCTTCACCTGTAGGTCCATCCTATACTTAGCTTTCATAGTTCATGCCCACAACAAATCTTTTGGGAGGATAGTTTCATTATTTTAGTAAGACAGTTTCATTCTTTAGGTATTTATAGATAATTTTGACTAAGAGGCATAACTTGACCCCCAACAACATAAGAAAATCATCATGTGGTAATAAGATATCACAAATGCTATAAACCATGAGTGTGTCCTTATACTTTTTGATCTCATGGTTTCCTTAGCCAACTTATTTGAATAAATAATCCCACATGTCTTTTAAGTGGTTTAAAATATTGGTCATATTGTCCAGCTAATTCTATTTCATAGATATGATATATTCATCCTTTTGATCCTACTTGTGTACTGACCTTTATTGTATCCTTTGTACCTCTTTCTATTATCATTATCCTCCCCCCTTGACACCTTCAAACAAACCACCATTATTTCTTCTATCATCACTACACAACAACAACTTATCATGCCTCCACCATTACAAAAATGTGTACAACATTCTCATTTTATTTTCTTTCCTTTATTTCTCATTCCTTTTTCCCTCATTCCCTACTAGTAGAATACACTAATCCTAATTCACACTTTAGTTACATTCCTCCTGACACCAACGTCTTCACGATCACTTCTTCTAGTTTCGCTACTCATTCCATGCAACACTATATTTCCTCTCCTCCCATATCCTATTCACACATTCCACCCTCTACCTTCCATATATTATCAATCAATACATGATAAAAAATTTGTTTTAATTTAACATAATATTTTTATATAAAATATAAAACTACAATCCATAACATATACCTTGATACCATCAACTTGTAGGAGACACATTAATCTCTAGACCAACACAATTCTAATCTTCAACATTGAAAAATACTACTAGGAAACATAACTTAAAAATTTAATTGTAGAGTTGTCATAGGTTCTAATGGCTTGGCAATTATACCTGTGAAAGAAAAGTTTAGGCCATTTTAATGTTAAAATGTTAGATCAATGTTTCAAAGTATATCTATACAAAACTACAACATGATAATGTAGCAATATCATATTAGGGGATGAGTACTCTTGCATTGAAACCTAAAACATTTAGACTTCATGTTATTTGGTTTTTCTAAATATTACATATATTTCTTGCTTGTGTGTCATGTATATTTTGATTCTTTATATGTTGGTTTGTGTAGTGATTTAGATCCCTATGCTTACCAATTTTTTTTATTTTTTATTGCACATTGGAAAGAGTTACTTTATTGTTATTTAGAACAAATAAAGTCCAATACAACCTTCAACAAAGTGGTAAAATTCAAGATATCATATATACAATCTAATGATACAATTTGAGAGTAATCTTGCCAACTTGCACATGATGAATATCATTATAATGTTGATTGATCATATCACACCATATTCTAGAGACACATCATGGGATACATGACTACATTACTTAGATATTCTAACCTATTCCCATTGCTACTTGGCACATTTTGAGTTTTTCTTCTCTCTTGGCTTTATGTTACTATGTTCTTGGTTAAATATAAATTGGATAATGCAAAGAAACTTTTAGTGGTACATGTTGATACAAGTACTTTGAACATATGTTATATTTTTATGTCACTTATTCCTTGTATTGGGTATTAGTTCTACTTTAGCCTTCTATTTATGCCATCTTTGGTGTGATCCTCCTTGCTACTTCATCTATTTATATACATTGTGTGTCCTTACATTTTAAACACCTTCATTAGTCATGTTTGTTATGTTTTATATACTCTCATTAAATAATTTCTATATTATGATTTATTCTTCATTTGCATACTTGAGGGGTGTCTATATTATATTATCATTTTTTATATTTAGCACTTATGCTTTCTTTATGATATCATTTCACTCTCATATTTTCCTCGATGAATTCTTGATCTATCTTAAATATTATTGCTCACAAATTTCATGTTCCCAATTTGGGTGTTCATATTTTATGAGTTTTCATGATCTATGCTACATACGTATGATGTCTTCTATGTGCACAAGCTGTGATTTTATTCTTATTTTCATTATGATTTCTATCTATTCTGATACCATATATTCATCATGTTTAACTACTTATGAGGAATCATATTTGCCACTTAATTCTTATCAATTTTCCATGCATGTCCTCTCATCCTTATGTTACTATGTATATGAGCCTTATCATGAATTATATTCATATCATTTTGATGCCTTACCATTACATATACTCTAACTTGAACTTATCATTCTTCTAGATCTCTCTTATCATATTTCTTAAATTTCAAACAATACTCTTTAAATATATGATTTCATACCTGTAGATTCCTGAATTTAAATTTATGATAATATGATCATCTTTTGAATTGATTTTATATTTAATATGTATATATAGGATATTTATATAGCATTTAGGGCCACCTTTTTATGATTATTTTACACTTGGAGTGGACCTTTCCTTGATAATCATTGATATATAACATATATTCTTATACTATTATATACATTGTATTCTTCAAGAATATATTTATTATCCATTAATTTCTTCTCACACAGATGGCCCACTAATTATGTTCTTTCATATTTTTCATCATGCATAATTTTTCCTCACCTCCAATTATATTTGGATACTTCGTAGAAACCAATTGGAGGGGCACATATTGTCACTAACATTCCTATGGTTGATATTTCAAATAAGGTACCTATGACATCTACTAAGAATCAACTCAAGAATCACACAAATGAGTCAAATTTGATCACATGCATTACACCCTTTGTACTTTCAAGGTTTTCGTTGAGTCACTCCTACTCTAATGGTATATTATTATTATTATTATCTATTTAACTTGTTTGATTTTTAAATTTCCTTTAAAACTATTACAAATTTTTTTGGTGCTTTTCAATTATATTTTAGAATTTAATTGGTATTGATATTTCTCCTTTCTAAGAGAGAATAACCATTTTCTTTCTTAACCCATGTAGACTTTATCATTATCTAGAGAGACGCTTTCAAATCTTGCTAAAAGGACTTGATGGCCCTTGTGATTTACTCATGGATCATATATTTATTTTGACCATTTTATATATATTTAAATTTATAGAACTAGAAGTTTCAACATTTTGGTGAAATGAGTGAAAATGTTCTTAAACTTTGAATTAAATTATTTTTATTAATATTTCAAATTTTAATTTGCTTGTTTCACTTGTAAATAGTTTAAACATTTCTAGAATTTACATTAAATTTATTGCACACATGCACAAGAACTATTATCTAGATCTAGAGTTCAATTTACATTCTATATCATTCTTGTAAATAGTTGTTTTAAATTTAAATCAATTGAACATGTATGTATATGTTGCACATTATTTCTATTCTCTAGATCTATATATATTAAAGCAAGAAGGTCTCATTGCTCCCTTAGGTACACATAATGAAAAATGCACCTGTTCCACCTCTTTTTTCCCTATTTGCAAGTACTAATAGTGAGATTAAGAGATTGAGAGATTCATTAACTAATGGTACAAACACAGGCATATATGTGGACACTTTCATGTCCATATTACATAGCCTAGAAAAAATTAGAGATAAACTTGAGGATACTAGTGCATTTTACCCTGAGAGAGTAGCTTCTATTCTTTCCCACATGCAGGAAGAAGTACATGGTGAGGTTCCCTTTTCTCAAATAAAAGATGTGACCAACGACATGATTAAAAATCAATGTTTTCCATTCTATCAAAATAAAGCTAAGGTGAGGGCATACCAAGTCACCAAATGTGTGGATGCTTCTATGGCCACTTTGATCTACCCACAATTTCTCGCAGCGTATGGTGAATATCCAAGCAATGACCAACTTCTATTATATTTTGTTCAACAGTTGTATGTTGAGGTTCATTTGGGCCTCAAAGTCAACTACCTAGACATTCCACCATATGTTGGTCAGGGGCATGGTAGGATTGTCGATATGGACACCTATTGTCAAGCAGGTCGACCAACCCTAGTGTTTAGGGTATTGGTTGGCGAGAGGTCTCATGCCCTCACCCCAACTTTGGACCCCTTAGCGGATCAAGTTGGAATTGCTTCCCAAAAGGAAGCAATTGACAGTGTAGGCGATATTGCAGCTGCAACCACTAGGATATCTACTGATCATGTGGGTTAGTATTTGATGTTTAGACGTTCACAATCCACACCATTTGCAACATAGCACAACAACATTGATCATTTTACAATGGTGGGAATCCATACACCCAGACAACTAGAAGGACTTACAGAGAGATGGCACCTAGGACTTTGCATTGTTTGGTTGAGGACCTCTTGGAGGCATATTCCTTCATTGAGCTAGATCATGAGATCTCTATAGACCAAGTTAGAGGTTGTTTGGGTGCAAGAGTTCATTCACATTAATGATCCCATCATTCTCATCACTCTCAGCCCAACACCAATGCACATTAGGATCCACCTATAGATCATCATTCAATTGTTACATAGGCTATTGATCCTTTAGTTGACCTAAAGAGGGTGCATACTTCTATGGGTTTTATGGAGATGTTGATCAATCTAGATTCATCATCGTTGATGCCATCTCAGCTGGTTAGTCCCCTTCACTCATCATTTTTGGAACAAGATGCGATGGATCAAACAAATGTAGATATTAACACATTGACTTAGATAGCTTGTTTGGTTGATTTGGTGGAGGCATCCATTGCAAAGGTTTTAGATCATTCGATGCCACCTGATGTGAAAGTACATGTGTAGCTATATGTATGTGTGCATGTGCATGTTCAATTCATTTTTTAAAAAATATATTTAAATTTTAGTTTTTACTATTCATAATATATGTATATTGTAGATGGACATACCTCATGTTACTCCTACCCTAGGGTTAGATCATGTACATTGACATGATTCAATGGATGATACTACTGCCAGCGGACATGTGAGTTTTAAATTTATATATACATATATATATATGTGTACATACATGTATATATATCTAGATAGATATTTAAAAATGCATGTACATTCTTAAATAAATTGAATTATATATTATATGTATTTAATTTACATTGTGTACAATTTTATCTCCAGGTCTCAGCACATCCATTGGAGCAGGATTCTCATTCAGAGGGTCATTCGACTGGGAGTTGACATGACTATTAGGCTACACTAGATCTATGAGTTGTTGAACATTATATATGACAAGCTACATTTGATGATCTCTAATACATGTTTGTTAGGTTGTTGATACATTATTACTTACATTTGATGATCTCTAGTATATTTGCTTATATATGATATGCATACATGTGTTTGAGCTTAAAAATATTCATTTTCTTATGTTTATATGTTTATTTCCATTCAATCTACGTGCATGTACCTCTTTTCTTATAATGTTTATGTTTGAGTTCATCTATCTACATGTACATGTGTTTTCTTATGTGTAAATGTTTATATTAATCTACATGTCTACATGTACATGTTTACAGTCAAGAGTGTTTATACATTATATCTAGATTTAGAGAACTCATGCTCACATATTTATGATTTATATATGTTAAACATGTTAAATGCACATTAAATACATTATGTGCGTACATGTATATGTAGTTCTACACATGTACACATGCATGTAATGTTATAAAATTTGAATAAAAGGCATATATGAAACTAGTTATTGTCTAATCTAAGCATAAGAATATTCTAGTTTAAAAAGAATAAATTTAATTATTGAATACTTGCTTAGGATAGAAAGAGGGAAAATATTAAGAGAGTGTACATTTCTTTTAGGAAAACAACATAATTCACACTTCATAATACAAAATACTAGGCATGAATACTTCATAATTCAATTAGCTAGAAATAATGGTAAAAGAGAAAGATTAGAAAAGCAAAAAAGTAAAATAAGGCATAAGATAGTTAAGGACAAGATAAAAAAGATCCAATAAAGTAATCACATTAGGTGGAAGGATAATCCCCAGAAAGTAAATAAATAAATCAAATACACACTTAAACCCTACAATGATGGTTACAAATGGGAATACACTCCCTATATGTTTGGTAAATACACCAAGGATTCAAATGATTTAATGTATTTGTCAAGTGGAATATCATTAGAATATAGTAAGTTAAAATATTATTTAAAAATAATACGACATAGATGAGATATGAGTTTTAGTAAGATGAGGCCCTAAACATACAAGAGAATAATTATTTGGTAAAATAATATGAATAATGATTTAAAAGTGGTTTATAGTTTATATGAATCACAATCATAAAAATAGATTCTAAAGGTACCCATCAAAAGTACTACAAGTACTACAAGCCCTAATATGTACCCCATCAAAAGTAATACAAGTAAAAGAACTAGATTCTAAATATTCTATTTAATTTCTATAAAGGATAGTAATCATCTTTTCACCTTTAAATAGATAGTCATATTAAATAGATTGTAATACCCCTCTATTTTGCTTTCTGGCTGGATAGCGTGTCCTTGTTTGCTTGGATGTGCTTTTTGGTTCTCGAGATACTTTATCACGTGTGTGTTATTTGATCGATATTTATAGAGCGATAGTCTATTTGTGTGATGTGATGTATCTTATTTGATGCTTTATTTGACATGTTTTAATTTGGTGTAATGATGATTAGTTATTGTAACACGTTATTGCATGAGATATTTGGTTATGATGGAACTGTTAGTCTATGATGAGTGTATTGGTGAAGGGGACGAGATCGCATCACTCGCTTGCGAGTGCCCTACGATTCTGTGATTTCCTCTTCACGATGTGTTTATTATGTTATATATATATATGCATGTTCAATATGCTCTTTGTTCATAGGTTGACAGGTACAAGACATCGACTCCACCTAATTTCATAGGTTTGAGCATGTCCATTGGCCAATGGTATTCGATTGGGAGATAGTAGCTAGGTTTTCCATGCCAAGTCATCACCCTAGTCATAGTGTGTCGTCAGTTTGTAGTCGGGTTTAGTTGTTTTAATGTTGTCCCTTCTCACCTTGGTTTTTATTTAATTTCAAATTATAAAGGTTATTAAATGGCGGGTGTAGTTAAAATGATGATTAAATATATTTGGTTACAATTTTGAAATGTTATTTATTTTATTGATTAATTTAATTTAATTAATAAAATAATGTAATCTTGGATTAGATTTAGTTTATTGATTAATTAAGTTAATGGTGATAAATTAAATTAAGTTAGTTGTTTTGGCATTATTGGATATTTAGATATAAATTGAAAAAAAGGAAATAGGTTTTAAATTGCACTTTTTGAAAATTAATAGGTAAAAGAATTTCTTTTCAAAATTTTGAATTCTTTTTGTAAAAAGAAATTTTTAAATGCATGAAATTTCATTTGGAAAGTAATTTTGTTTTAAATTTCAAAAAAAATGAAAATATCTCCAAATTGCAATATATTTAATATATATGAGATATTTATTTTAGGGTTTTGACAAATTTGGGGAAAATTCTATTTGAGCAGATAGAATTTCATATAATTTTTCAATTTCCAATTTGGGGAGAAAGTTTTGTTGTGGCTTTGTTGGATTTGAGGAAGAAGGTTGAATTTCTTGGTGGGCTGAAAACAGATTTGGAAGCACCATTTGAATCCTTCTATCTTTGGAGAAAAAAATTAGGTTCTTCTTTGATTTTTGTTTCATTTTGAAAGAGTTTTAAATCTTGTTATGCTGTTGGAAAATTGCTAAATGTTGTTTGAAGATCAATGAACACCCATGTCAAATTTGTTCAATACTTGCAAACTTCTATTGAAATTTTGGGGAAGAAAACAAAACAAGAATCAAACCATAGAAAATAGGAAAAATGAACAAAAAGAATTGTTGTTTGAGCTTGAAATTAAGAAAATAGTGTTTTGGTAATTATTTTACTGTGTTTTGTTTTGGAGATTTTTTTTTGCATAATTTCACCTGAACAATGAAAATTTTATATATATATATATATATATATATGCATATATACGCTTTAAAATATATGTACATATATATATATGTACACACACATATATATATGTTGTTGTTTTGCTTTAACCGCTTAGTCGATTTTTCTTTACCCAGATCCTCCTCTGTAAAAAAAAAATTATTTTACCCCAAGTTATGAAATTTTTCCAGAAACAGAGCTTGTTTTCTCACAGCTATTGAAAAGCTTTTAGAAAACAATTTTTTTTGGGAGGGGTCAAGCCCCACAAATGCCTCATGGGGAGGCTGTGGAGGCAAAGGTCGCTGCCTCCAAGTACAGTTGGTGTCACCACACAACAAGACCCCATATGGGAGGCTACAACCCCATCTCCATTGGGAGGGTCTGCATTCAACGCAATTTGTTTCTTTTTATTATCTTTAACCTTAATTTCTTTTAAACAAATTTTTATTTTATTAATAATCATATATACACATATCATACATACATTACATATATAATTGAGGAGGATAATTACATAGATAATATGATATGATAATTGGATAGATATATAATGATGGATTTCTCTCATTTATATATGATATAATATATTATATATAATGAAACATATTATATATATATATTATATATATATATTATATATATATTATATATGACATATATATATACATATATACATTATATATATATATTTTATTAATATTTAAATAAAATTGTTTATTAATTATTTATATATATATATAATGTATATATATATATACTTTATGTATTTTTAAATAAATTAATTAGTTGAGTTTAAATGGTTATATTTAAATGATAACTATATATTTAAATATATATATAAATTTGTATATACATTAAGTATATACTTTTATATATATATTTAATATATATGTGTATTCAAATATAGTTAAATTTAAGTCGATTATTCATTATTGAAGTTGAAATAAAATTGTTTGTTTTTTTAATTCAATGATGTTAACTAGCAAGTTGATTCAATTATTTTGTGTAATTGGAGAAATAGGGAGATAAAGTATTATTCTAATTTCTTTGTTATTATAAATGTAATTTTAGTTACCTTGGAGTAGTTGCAATCAATTTTAATTATTTGTAATTGATTATAAACAATATCTCTTTGTTTGGATTGGATTTAGGAAATCCCAAGGTAGATGATTAATCATCAAATTGTCTTTCTTTATGCATTCTCCCTCTTTCGTGTCGATGGGAAAATAGAGTAAATGTTCTGAAGTCTTCTAGATTGGGTTTCTTTTAATTTCGTGGGTGTCGTAAAATGTTAGTCAACCTTGGTTTTGATTTGGGTAATGTGTATAGTCGTATTCTGTTGTTTACCCAATTTTCATGAACGGGGATGGTTTGTGTCTCCTTGGATTAGAAGTGGTTTATGTGGTTTATGCCTCCTTTGGAAGGAGTGGATTATGTGTTTTGTTGCCTCCAGTGTTTGGAGTGAGTTTTCTTTATGTGTTCCTCCTAGAGTTGGAGTGATTTTATTGTGTTGGTATGCACTTGGGATTCCATTAGTGATTGGTTTTGTTTGGTATGTTGTCAAGTAGAAGAGTGGCTTCTGTTAGGGGCTAGAGCTCAAAGAGGTAAACTGAGAAACCTTTAGAGGTGGTTTAATCAAGTGATAACTAAATCAATATACTTAGAAGTTTAGGTAGTATTTCACATTAATTAAGATAATTGAGCCTCGCTCATGGACGCAAGGGCTTGTACAAAAATTACAACTTTAGTACGTTTGAGTAGTTAATTGCAACTTCCCCTAGGGTTGCGTGGTGGGGCATTACATAGATATAAACTTTTCAATTGTTGTAGTGCATATTATGTGTAATATAAAATTAAGCATTGAATTCAAATCAACTTATAATAACTTTTCTATCTATATATGTACCTTTAAATCCATAAGGAAATTAAATATTTAACATCAATTTAAGTTCATGTAAGCATGGGATCTATGGTTCAAAATTTTACATGGATCTATATAGATATACAATTGCATATGAGTTTACATGCAAGCTAAAAAAGTGAGATGATGCTATAAGTGGAGTTGAGCTTTCAAAGGAAATCAAAGATTCTTGAACTTAATAATTCCATGGAACAAATATACATAATTGGAAATAGACTCAATTTAAGGAAATTTCAAAATGAATTTTCAAAGTTTTTATTAAATAGATCTACAAACTTTTCAATTTTTTTTTATTAGATAAGTAGGGAAGGGCTTCGATCCCATGGTTACAACACCAGAAAAAAAAGAAATAGAGAGAGGTGGGAAACAACAACAGTATTAGCATGTAGGCCAACATCTAAAATAATAACCATAGTCCAACCAGTACTAATAAAAAATAGTAAGTTTTTACCAGCATACTTAGTTCTACGCAAGCCATTAATTACGTCGACAATGCCCATGTTGTATTCCACCATAACATAGAGATAATAAAACAAAAGTATGAGATGTTAAAACAACAAGACAAAAAAATCAACATTAACAACAGAGTAGCAACAACAAGCCATTAACTGGCTTTCTTCAATAGGTCCCCATACTCGCCCATGAGAGCAATGTATTCTCTCCAATTAGATCCCTCTATCTCATCCAACATCTTCAGGGTATTAGGCTTCCCCT
>VDFB02342958.1:0-76096 GCA_007258455.2 Sequoia sempervirens
GAAATTAGAGTTTGGAACCTAGTTGCAGACCTGATTACAGTCCCAAATGAAGCTCTTACAGTCATAAAATGAGTGGCAATATGTTCAAATGATGCACCGAAACCTAGCTACGAAATGGGCTAACCAACCATAGCACTAAATCTCCAATGAACAGCTGCACAGACGCCAAAGAAAGCTGACTGCAGGTGTATACAACAGAAGATCTAATTTTGCACAACTCCCAAAGTGGCATGATTCCATAGGAGGGGCAATTTGCTCCTAAAATTCAACACACCTCCAAAGATTGCAAATGAATGCTTGAAATGTGGTGCCCAACTATGAGGAGTTCTTTGGAAAATTGCCCAGAATGAAACTTCAAACACCAACTGAGCTACGAACAAATTATCCCTTCCATCCACTGTAAAAATAGATTTCCAGGATTCTAGAAATGTATATCAGACTTCTGAAAATGCTTTTTAACATCTCCAAAACACCACCAAAATGAAGCAAATCAACAAGCACACCCAATCCTTTGATCCCACATCAAAAAACTGAGAGAATCTTCATTCTTCAACCTCCAAAATGATGAAAATTAGAAAACTTTGTGTATACCAATGTGATCCTTGAAGTAGAATGACTCTTCCCGGCTAGGGAGGATCTCTCACCACTGAAACCAGCTACTAATGGTGAGGGTTTCCATCCTCAGCTTGCCGAAATAAAAACTTGAAAGCATTCCAACAACATCTTGTAATGTTCCCAAAAGAGAGATGTCCAAATGAGAGCCCAAGAGGTGACTATATAGATGAGGAGAGGAAGTTTGGACAACACAAGTTTGGAATCACTTTCCCCTCTAAGAAACTCCATGCCCCCATTCATGACCTTTTTATTTTATTTTAAATTCCTTATGCCTCCCCAAGATTGGTGTCCACTTTTGGAGGCTACATATTTGCTTTTAGAAACAATTTAATTTCACTTTTTCCTAAGTGTGAGACAAGGGGCCCTCTTGATGAACACATGACCCTCAGTTATAACATAAGTGATGAAAAAATATAAATATTAATTTGATTACCCTTAGAACTCACCAATGCCCAAATAGGAAATATTACACTGCTGGAGAAATAGAGTCCAGGACCAGCTGCCAAAAATACACTTACTAAAAATAGCAATTGCTAAAAAATAGTAACTATGCCTAAACACCAAACTGGCACAATCTGAGATGCACTGAGACTTACTATAAATAGTGAGTACCGAAATGACCACTGCTATAAATAGTAAACCCTGCTAGAAAGCACCAAAAACCATCACAAAGCCCAACATAGGCTCTGAGTCCCCTAACCAACTCCACTTAGCCTATGGGAACCTTGGAATAGGCTAATGGAACTCCCCAATTGATTAGGTGCAAGAAGGGGACATTATAGTCCTCCCTCTCCAGGATTGCTTGTCCTCAAGTAATTGCAACTCTGGATGTTGTAATATCTGCTCACTCTCCCAAGTAGCATCCTCCATTGGCAAATTCTTCCACTTCACAGGATATTCCTTGATCACTATCTTCCGCAAAGTACGCTTCCGACCTCAATCATAGCCTTTGGAGCCAATATCAACTTGCTTTCCTCATCCAAGGGAGGCAACTCTGTAGAAGGAACCACATTCTGACCAAATGCTTTTTTTAGAGACGAAGCAAGGCAACGGCCAGTGTTGATTTACCTTGTAATCGAGATTTGGACATTGCCAAATTCTGCGACCAATTGTTATAAATTGATAAACTATTAGAACTATTTGTATGGTGGCGTACTGGTGAGTAAATTGTGTAATTATCCGTCTTAATCTGTGATTTATATCTTTCAATGCTTTGAGTATTTGTTGTGACTGCAAATAAATTGTGTCTTGCTTAGATCAATCATCATTTTAGATTCCATTCATTCCTATGAGTGAGTCCTTGTTGGTACCTTTCGGTTTCTTCCAATTCTGTGTTATCAACTATTGACTGCTGTGAGGATATTATATTTACTGTCAGTTCAGATCTGAAGAAATCAACTGTGTTATCCATTCATAGTTGCTTGCGAATACTTTTGTTGTGGATTTATATTTATATCTATATATTGGTCTCATTTGTGACACTCTCTTGGCTATTGTGAGATAAATCTGGGTGGGTGTCTTACACGAACAGGGTAAGTATGTTTGTTTTTGTTTTGTTGGCACACTTGGCACTCACGAACATACTTGAGAATGTCATTTTTCATCCTTTTCCATGGGAATCTCTCATGGATCTGCTTGTATGTCTTATAATATCCAGGATGACCAGCCATAGGAATGTCATGAAAAGCCTTAAAAATTTGCACTTTCATCTTAGATTCAAGGACTAACCAAATTCTTTCCTTGTAAAATATAAGACCGTCCCTTCCTTGGTACTTATCATCTTGCAATGACCTATCAAGAATGCTGTTTGCAAGTGCATTCTTGGCATAATCAGCTTGTATCCTCTCCTTCCAATCTGCTGATATGACTGAAATTGATCGTAAATGTGGCCTTATAGACAAGGCATCAGCCACCACATTCCTCTTCATTTTGACATATTCAATGTCAAAGTCATACCCCTGAAGTTTGCTTACCCATTTTTGCTGCCTCTCATTGAGATCCCTCTGATTAAGGAAGTATTTAAGGCTGTTATGATTAGTGTTAACCACAAATCTCCCTCCAACAAGGTACTGTCTAAATTTATCTAAGGCATGCTATCATATTGAGTGTAGATGATAATACTAGATGACAAGAACAAGTAATGTCAAGACTAAGGACTCATGCATTTGGATAACAATTACATTACATTAATGATTCTCATTGATTGCTAGAGTCAAAGTGACAACAGTATGAAAAATATAGGTATGCAAAACAAATAAGACTAACAATGATATGTGCAGCTGTAGAAAAAAACTATCTTCAATAATGGATGCAAACTCATTATAAATGCTTCCAGGCACATTGTTGACTGTATTGTGGAAAATTTTGTGTAAGCATCCAAATCTTTAACAAACTTATGCATCTAATAATGATTACCAAAAATTACAACCACAATACACTGTAATCTGTCTAAGATTCTTATTAATGAACCTCACTTTATAAGCAACCATTGTATGCAAAGCTCTTTTTATAATATTATGTTTTAGCTGAGTCAATTACAATAATTTGTCATCTATGGAAGTATAGTAAAGTATGGGAATTTAAACTCTTAAAGTTTTGATTTCAATAAATCCTTACCAAATACCTTAGTTACTACATCATTAACTAAATATGAGTTGAGGCTGCCAAATATCGAGGAATTTAAGCAGTGGAATTTCAAAAATTGAAAACAAATTGGTGCTGAGACTAGTACCTGACTACATCTTTGTTCCTTACACAGTAATAATCATCATTCTCTGAAGAAATTCAAGGGTTCTTATTGGTGCTGGCAAGATGTCATCACTGTGATGATATTCATTAGTGCCCTTTTACTATTGTGTGGGACAGGGGTTATGCCCATATACTTAATTTTCACAGGATTAAATCACAAATTCTGAACAAAACTTGCATGTTCTGTTTCTACAATAACATGACATTGACTTTATATTAATGTTCTTTATTTCTTTGTGCATATGTTTCAGATCATATTGTCCTTCTAAGCATTCAATGTGCTATTCTGTATTCACAGTAGTTCACATATTAAAAATTGCTAGTAACTAGTGTATATTATATGGAGGGACATCCAACTTAAAAATAAATATTGTCCAATTTGTGTCTTAGAACTCTGTAATTTATGAATTTAATTAGGTACGCACTTGTTGTCCATGATTGTAATCAAAGCAATCTTGCTATCTCAGTCCCCAATTCTGTTGGGAAATTGTACAATGGATTAGTTCCTCATATGCTTTTCTGTTGGATTATCCATCTTTGGTAGAGCTTGCTACCTTGCAATTCTTGGTGGACTTGATCTTTCTTTGTCATGCATTTTGTTTCACATTATTACCTCATCTCTTTAACATACTTGTGCACTGTTTTGTGAATTTTTCTTTTGGTAGTATGCTACATAGCCAGTGAAATTTTCAGTAAATGATTATGATGTAGCTTGACTGCAAAAGGCCCAACAAGACAATCTCTGAGTCAGTCAGTGCTTTAGTCATAAAGGACAATGCATTGATTGCTCATTTTTTGGACAGAAAATGGCCATGGATCTGGCAGGTGATATTTGAAGGGTTATTTGGTACGTATCCATGATACTTCCTTCCAGGCCTACAGATCAACTTCATTTTCTTCATTGTGTTTTCAAGATTGTTAATGATAACTTGTCCAAATAGTAGTCTATGATTTTCTTTGAACGAAGAGATGATATTTACTTTTCAGAGTGCAATAAAAAATTTCTTAGATCTTCTTTCTGCGTCATTGAATGGTTATTTAGTGATTGTTATGGTATTTCTATGTTGCAATCAAGGTATCTTAGGGTTAGGATCTATTTTCTCTAGGGTTTTACTCTACAGTGAGAAATAACATTTTCAACTTAGGTGTATGAAGATCTAATACATGTTCTGTGTCTGATTTACACTATATACTTGTTTTTCTTCTGTTATATCGCCTCTTGTAAGTCTAGTTTTCCTCCTATCAAATGATACTTCTGATACATCTTGATGACATTGAAATCCATGTGCCAACCCCCATTTGTCCCCCTTATCATTTCACATATCCAAATTATAGTACTTGAGATTTTTAACATCCTCATCTTTTGACATTCTTCATTCACCACGGAATTCCTTTCAAAAGATTACCAATTTATGCTTCAAAGGATGCCATCTTTCAAATATTGTTTGAATATTATTGTGTATTACTATTTTGTAGTTTCCACATATTTTATTTAGGGTTTCTTGAGCATGTATAGTTGATTTAAGTGTAGTTCCTTGATTCTCCATGAAATCTAGGTACTGAACAATGCTTCTGTATTCTGTAATGACATGATATTATTTGTCAATACTTGACATGATTCTTTTGAAATTCATTTATTAATTGGGAAAAGCTTTATCTTTTTAAAAATTTCTCAATATTGCTAAGACATCCAGAAATTTCATGGGAAGCGGATTAAATTTTTATATTATTGCCATTGTTCACACTTTCTGCATTCTTTTGACTGGTTCAATAATGTTTTGTTCTCAGGCAAGAGAAATCGTCAAAGCAAATAATCTGTCTGATAAAATTACGGTCATCATTGGCAAAGTTGAGGTAAGATTGGTACTGATATTATCTTCTTGTATAGACATGATTATTAGGTGATTCAAAGATTCATTTTAAGGCTTGCATGGATGATGTGTTTACTGCACACATAATGTAAAAGTTTGATTGAAAGGAATGATAAATAACACTTATTTTTATATCTTGAACCATAGATCAAAAACTCATGATCTAGCAAAACATGACATACCCAAATTTGACTCAGACTTGGTGGCTTGGTAAAAACTCAGCAACTAATAAAAAAAACACTTAAACACCTTAAAACCATAAATTTATGTAAAACTCAGTTACACAACATATTTTTAGATTGGAATACAAAAAGAGTACAATATTGCATCATCATGTAAATATGACAGCCAATAAATCATCATAATCATCATAAAAGATTACAAATTTCATGCAAGTTACAACAATTTACAATTTCATATTCCCCATATACATTCTAGTGATGGTTTGGGCCCTACTCTTTGTAGTCAGCTGTGGCTCCAACCTCCTACTAGAAGGCTGTGGTTCCATCCTCCAACTAAAAGGCAATGATTCCTTGAATTCAACATCACCATTTCCCATAATGTCATCGAATCCAACAATTGTTGTCTTTTTAAACTCTCTTCTGCGTGTCACTCAAAATCGACAATCTCACCTTTTGTAAACATGGGGGTGTCCTCATCCTACACAACCAAATTATTATATAAATAATCTCATCTATGTCAATCTACTCTTCAACAATCATATCCTCAATATTTTTCTAAGGAGGTGAAGGTTGTATTGCACAAAGATGAGGTCATTGAGGTGCTTATTTGTGGGAATGACCTCAAACAAACTCCATTTGTGCTTGCATTTAGAAGTACCACAAGATTGAGACAAAATGTCGAGGGCTATCTTTTGAAGATTTGGGGTATTTTTTCCCCAATCTTCTCACCAAGCAGTTGTAGAGAAGGTCTTAAAGTTTTTTGTAAGGGATAATTGCAATTTGTAAGCAATCATTGCAATTTGAAAGTGATAATTGCAAGCTAAAAGTGAATGCTTCACTCTTTTGTTAACTAGTGCTTGGGTGGAACTCCCTTTGATAGCTAGTGGCCAAGAAAAGAGCCTTCTCCTATCTTGCCTGTAATTTTGCAACACTCCAATAATTAGGTCCCTCATCTCAACCTTAGACATCATCCTCTAAATATATGTTGAGGGGCCCTCTATAACGTTCATGTTACAATTTGTGAAGTCCTCTAACAAGAAAAAACTGATGTTGAGGTAGAACCCTATTACATGAATGGGTTGGTGGAGTTGATTGTTTTACCTCTGATCAATGATCTCCCACATGGGTTCAAATTTGGCTTTGTTTCCCTTGTAGTTTTGGATCACCTTCTTGGCTTCATAAATGTAACCCATCGAGTTTTGCTCCCCATCCACTGAGCGCAAAATGTTGACCATAGGTTTCAACTTGTACAAACATATTACAATTACAATTAAAATGAAAACTCTAAATATTTTAACAATATCTTGGAATTAGAATTTACAAAAAGTGAAATAAAATGATAGAAATTAAAATCTAAATTGAATTTTGAAGATACTTTGATGATCTCTATAGCTCTCTTTGCAAAGATATCATAAAATGATGTCTTTGTGACCATCATTCCATCAACCTTTTTTGAATAAGATTAGTCCAACTTTGTTTGGCTCACAAACATTTGCTTCAAAGATGTCAACAAACTACATGTGATTTGGAATGTAGAGAGGTTAGTTGCAAACCATTGTCACACATGCTAACACAAGTTCTTTGTGTTTGGTGTGATCTCTCATCAAGATGAGAACCCAAGGTTGATTATAGATTTATTTGGTGATGATCTTAGTGCCTTCCACAATTTATCTCATCCAATCAATTTTGCTTATGCTCTCCAATAGAAGGTTAAGGCAATGGACAACACAAGGGGTCCAAAAAAATGTTGGATTCCTTTCCTAAAGCAGTCTTTGGGCCACCACATGTTGCTGCATTATTCAATACAAACCTCTTACACAATCTCCTCTAGTATTATACTCAATTTTTTTGCAGTTTTTTTACCTTATTTGAGACATACATAGTTTTCCAAGGCATCATTGCACCATTTGAAACTGCTAGAAATTGATGCTTGTGTGAATCCTTCCATCTATCCACTTATCTGATAGTATGGTGCATCTATACTTGTGTCGTTGCTTGCTTGGGTCTTCTACAATTGTTATTGCACTTATGATTGCCTTCTAGAGTAATGATCCATTCATTTTATATAGAGTGGATGCCTTGTATCCTTTCCCTACAACTATGTATGCTATGACCAAATTTTTCCAATAAAGATGTTAAATCTTTATTGAGCTTTGCTCATTGTAAATCTTGTAAATTATTTATTGAGCTTTGCTCATTGTAAATAATATATCAAATTATTTTACCAATTACTTGTGCATTATGGTATTAGAGCCGAAATTGGTTTTGGGCGCTATTGTTTTTTGAAAAAAAAATTTCGTGGATTTTTCAAACTGTAATTCGAAAACTTCTTGGGCTTGTTTTCTTCAGCAATCTTCTGGTCACGTCTTTTTTCCTATGCCATTTTTTCTTGGCCGCGCAACTTCTGGTGGACGCATTTTTCTGCTTGTTTTAGGCGCAATTTTGTTCCTCTTAGGGTTGTGTCTTTTGAAACCTTTTGGGTGTCACGTTTTTTTGGCTTCTTATCTCTGCAGATTTGGACATGTGTTCGGGTCGCATTTTCTTGGGTGCGCAGTTTCGTGTTTTTTCTAAGCACGTTTTTTTGTGTTGTCACGTCCTCTTTGCTCATGCGACCTTTGTGTATTATCGTCCTGCAACAAATGGGTCTTCTCTGAACCCTGTGACAGAAATACATTGCTTGGTGTCTCCATTGCATTCCTACCCTTGACGGCTCTTCAACCCGATTACTTTGCCTCTGATCATTGCATATTTTTTGGATTTTTTATGAAAAACGACAACTAGGGTTTCTGAGAAATCATCCAAGGTTTTCATCCTCAGTTTCAAGCCAAAAAATTATTTTGATTACAAATTATTTGTGGGTTTTTCGAGACCTTTTTTGGGTTGCCTTCAGATTTTTTGGGTACTTCGAAATTTGTACCTTGTTTTCCATGCTAGCGGATTTGCCTTGAAATTTGTACCTATTGTGATGTCCCCTCACTAGAAAGTTCTCGGGAACAGTGTGTTAGCCCGTTATTGGACCCTTGTGGGCTAGCTGGATTGGTTAGAGGGTCAGCGGTAGTTTCTGGAGAGGTTGATTGTTCTTGTTTTCAGAGGCCAGTGATTGGATCACAGCGGGCGTTGGCATTTCAGGAGTTCACAGCTTCTGACGGCACAGGAATATTCAGAGTTTTGAGCAAGTTATGAATTTTTAATTGATTAAGTTAATTATTTAACTTAATACCTTTTATTAAAGTCACATCGACTTTAATACATTTTATATCACTTAAATTATTCTAAAAAGGTGATTTAATATTTTAATCTCTTAAAATATTAAAGGGCGCTCAAGTATTAAGTTATGACTATTGAAAAGACTTAATATAATATTAAAAGATTTAAATGATTGCTAAAAGGGCGCATCTTCTTGGAAATCGTGCCATTTGAGTATAAAGCAATTTTTGGCAATGAGAAACTCACCATTGATAATTTCGACTTTGCCTTGTGCCATTTCCTGTGCATTCTCCTATGATCAGGGTTTGAACAAACTACCATTGAAGAACGATACCTCTTCAGTGTGAGCACTCTTGAGATTGTGAAAGATCAATCGAATTAGTGCATGTTGAGAACTTCATCCAGAGGTTCTACAGATTCAGACAGAGGATTATTATTTGGGTTTTCAGTTCAAAAGAGGGTTTCTTCATCTTGAGGCGTCCTCTCCAGCAATTCTCTAGCTTTCATCTTGGTCTCTTCAATAGTTGACTTGGGCCGTACTTTTACCTTGGGTTTTGTGCATCTCTGGAAAAGGCGTGTGAAGGAAGTTAGTGAAACGCCTTCTTCTTTTCTCTTTTCTGTGCTTCTACCTTGGCGTCTACCTTTACCAGGGCATTGTACCTCGTTTTGGAGTGGGAGAAGTCAGATCTGGAGATGTGGCGTGCTATTTTGCTTGAATTCACCATTTCCGGCTGTCAAACTAGCAATTTCTTTAATTAAATAATCTGGAGATATCCTGGTATGTGTATCATTTGCAATCTATTTGTCACAGTAAAATAATGCAATCTACACTTTCATTCTGAAGCAAATAGTGTTAATTTACATTTTATGAGCATTTATGATGTGTGCCCCTTCTCTTCTATCTATCAAAAATTCTCTAAAAAACTAAAAAACACCTAAAGACTTAAGAAAAATTGGGGTTTTGAGTTGAGAGCCAGCAGGGCTCATCACAGTGGTATTAGAGCTCTGATCCTACCAGCTTTTGGGGTTAGAGAAATTTATGAAGTCTCACAAAGAGGGTTTTGGCAAGTTCTATTCCAGAGGGGGTCCTAGAAATCAGAGAGGTGATCAAAATCCTTTCCCACCATTTCCGTTTGAAGAACAGGAGGAGGAAATAGACTTGGATAATATGGCGAACAAGGCAGGTGAAAGTTCTCACAGGAATCCTTGGGATGATGAGGACAGAGAAGCTAAAGACGTGCTCAGAGGTATGGTTGCAGGCCAAGAACAGGTGGCGACTATTCTTCAACAACTCAGCACAAATGTCCAAAATTTGACAATTAATAGGGCTCATAGTTTGGATCCAGATCGTGATGGCAGTATTCACAGAGAGCCTCAGAGAGTCATAGCTCCAACACGCACCTTTGAGAGAGCTACATGTCCTACTTTTACCAGAGATGATGCTGAGGAAGTGGACGAAGTTGAACAGGGTGGTGAGATAAATTTTACAGATAACATTATGGCTATGCATGATGAGTGGGATGCTTTGCCACCGAGAGTTAAGGAGCACCTTAACTTCGACAGATTCATGAGCCAGAAGAGAGAACACACCAGAACCAGGAATGACAGGCGGCCTAGACACAAGCAGAGTGATCTCAGACAGGCTACCAACAAACTAACCTTAGTTAACTATGATGGTAGTGGTAGAGTTATAGCACGTGCCTGGGTTAGTAAGCTTGATACATTCTTGACACTACGTCCCATGCTTGAGGAGGATGCCATTCGATTTGCAACACTTCACCTGGATGGCGTGGCACATGATTGGTGGATTCATGGTATGCTTACTCTTCACCATGACAGGATTACCCTGACCAGGAGTTTACTGATAAGCTGGTTGAGAGATTTGATAGACGTGATCTTGAGCTATTCTTCAGAGATTTGGCACAACTGAAACAGTTAGGTAGCTTGGAATCGTACATTGGAGAGTTCGAAAGACTCTGTGATGGTGACAGGAATCTCAGAGAGAAGGCTGATCATATTGTTCATTGAAGGTCTTTTCGAGCCCATGAAAGGTTGGATAAAAGCATTTGATCCACCTACTTTACAGGAGGCCATGAGGAAAGCTCGCAGCATGGAGCTATCTACACCTCGTAAGCCATTTGGCTCGAAACCTACTACCTCATACACAGAGAATAAATCAGATCCAAAGAAGGCTGATAATACAGATCAAAAGAAGAAATTTACAGCCCCTTTAGATCGAGAAACAATGAATGATTTACGAAGAAGGAAACTTTGTTTTTACTGCAAAGGTCCGTATGACTTTAATCATGACTGCCCCCTCAAACCTAAAGGGCAAAACAAGCACATGGAGTGGTTTTATGAGGGAGAAGCGTTGACTGATTTTTCTGATTAGCAAGCTCCAATCTATGATACAGATGGAGAAGAAATGAGGCAGAAATTGTAGTAGAAACATAACTAAAGGAGGCTCATATGTCCAACATGCAGAGAGAGGGTTCTTTCAGACTCCGTGGGATCCTAGCTGGTCAAAGGGTCATATCTCTTCTAGATACAGGTGCAACCCACAACTTCATCGATTCACGGTTAGTGGAGAAACGGGGAATTCAAACTCAGCAGTTTGAAGGCATACGTGTGAAGGTTGCAGATGGATACACTCTTAACTGTGAGAGGATGATACCTGACTTGCCTTTGAAACTTAACAATTTTGAGTTCAAGGTAGATTTTTATGTTGTAAACATGGGAGGAACTGATATAGTTCTTGGCATGAAGTGGCTTCATGCAATAGGAGAATTCACGCTTAACTTGCGTGACATGGAGATGAAATTCAGCATTGATGGCACAAATCATATTCTTAAAGCCATCAAGGACAACAACCTTAGAGAAATTTCACTCCGGAGAATGGAACGTTTGATTCGTAATGATATGGTAGAGTGGGCTGCTGAGTGCAAGCTAATGCCTTCACAGTTGGAGCAGCAAGCTTCTTCTTACCATCCAGATGTGCAGGAACTTCGAATCAAACATGCGAAGGTGTTCAGTGCAATTCCACCAGGCAGACCTCCTGATAGAGGTATTGAGCATATTATAGAGCTGGATGAGGGCACGAAACCGATTATGATTACTCTTTACCGGCACCCCAAGCATTTAAAAGATGAGATTGAGAAAACTATTAAGGAGCTGTTAGCTATGGGGAACATTAGGCTGAGTAAGTCACCCTTTGCTTCATCAGTTGTTTTGGTGAAGAAAAAGGATGGTACACTCAAGATGTGTATTGACTACAGAATGCTCAACAAGAAAACTATTAAAAACAGGTATCCTATCCCACGGATAGATGAGTTGATAGACGAGCTTCATGGAGCTTGCTACTTCTCAAAGATTGATTTGAGAACAGGTTATCATTAGCTCAGAGTCCGAGAGGAGGACATAGAGAAAACTGCGTTTAGATGTCACTGTGGACACTTTGATTTCTTGGTTATGCCATTCGGTTTAACCAATGCTCCAGCCATGTTTCAGTCTACAATGAACAGGGTTTTCCATCCTCACTTGAAGAAATTTGTATTGGTGTTCTTCGACGACATCCTGGTTTATAGCAAATCATGGGAGAAACACATGGTTCACTTGGATGAGGTAGTGAGTATACTTGACAGGGAGTCCTTGTACGCCAAGGAGTCCAAGTGTGCTTTAGGCATGGCAAAGCTTTTATATTTGGGACACATCATCAGCGGTGCAGGAGTCAGCATGGATCCAAAGAAAGTTCGAGCCATCATCGATTGGCCTACACCTGAGACATTGACACAGCTCAGGGGATTTGTAGGATTGTGTGCTTTCTATCGTCGGTTTGTTAGTGGGTTCTCGCGGCATGCTATGCCACTAACTGATTTGACTAAGAAGGGTGCTTTTGTATGGACACCACTAGCACAGGCGTGCTTTGAGAAGTTCAAACTTCTCATGACCACACGTCCAGTTTTGGCTCTACCGGACTTCATCAGACCTTTCGAGTTACATTGCGATGCCAGTGGTGAGGGTATTGGTGCAGTTATCATGCAGGATCGACACCCTATAGCTTTTGAGAGCCGGAAGCTAAGAGGTCCTGAGCTGAGCTACAATATCTATGATACGGAAATGTTGGCCATCATGCATGCCATGGCCAAATTTAGGCAGTACTTGATTGGTAGTAAATTTACTGTTAAAACCGATCATAATAGTTTGAAGCATTTTCTTGGGCAGCGAGATCTTAATGAGAGGCAACAAAAATGGGTCAGCAAGCTTCAGTCCTACGATTTTGACATCTCCTATGTCAAGGGCACTCAGAATGTGGTTGTTGATGCTTTATCTCGCCGTCCTCACTTGAGCTCTATTACACTGGTTTCAGAGGACTGGAGACATCTGATAGTAGCACAGTATGCTAAGGACCCATGGGCTTCTAGCATAGTAGATGGATCAGTACAGGATGACAGGTATTCACTTGTAGATGACCTTATCATCTACAAAGGGAGGATTTTATTGGTCCCAGGTTCTGAGATGAGGGACAGAGTATTGAGGTCATTCCATGATTCACCCATGGCAGGACATCCCGGTTACTATAAGACCTATAGGCAGGTACGGGAGAGATTCTCTTGGAAGGGTCTCAAGTCTTATGTTCTCCAGTATGTCAGGGAATGTCTTGTTTGTCAGCAGAACAAGCAAGAGCACACATACCCTGCAGGTTTACTCCAGCCGCTTCCTATTCCAGAGAGGAAGTGGGATTGTTTGTCCATGGACTTCGTCACGGGTTTGCCAAAAGCTCAAGGGAAGGACAGTATTTTCGTGGTGGTAGATCGATTGACGAAATATGCACACTTCTTCGCAATCACTACTACACACACGGCTACCCAGGTGGCAGATTTATTCTTCCGAGAGGTATTCAGACTGCACGGTTTGCCTCGCAGTATCGTCAGTGACAGGGACAGCAGGTTTATGAGTAACTTCTGCCAGGAGTTATTCAAACTTTGCGGGACAGAGCTCACCCGAGTACCAGCTACCACCCCCAGACAGATGGGCAGACTGAGATCGTCAACAAATGGGTGGAAGGGTACTTGCGAAATTATAGTTCAGGGCAGCAGAAGGCATGGGTGAGGTGGTTATACCTTTGTGAGTATTGCTACAATACCACCCATCACATGAGCATCCAGATGACACCTTACCGAGCATTATATGGATATGATGCTCCGAGCTTTCTAGACTTATTGCTGAGTGACAGTAGAGTTCCCAGTGCTGGTGATTTATTACAGGAGAACCAGGATATTATGAGGGCACTCAGAGAGAATATACAGAAAGCCCAAAATCAGCAGAAGCAATATGCTGATCAGAAACGAGTAGAGCGGTCTTTCGAGATCGATGATTTGGTGTACCTGATGCTTCAGCCTTATAGGCAGTCCACCCTTCGTAAGAAGGGCTCCGAGAAACTTAAGCCACGATACTATGGACCTTTCAGAGTTGTCAGACGTGTCGGTGAAGTGGCTTATGAGTTAGATCTTCCGGTGGACAGTAGGGTTCACAACGTGTTCCATGTGTCGTGCCTCAAAAAGGCGTTGGGACAACACGTAATTCCTTCTATTGATTTGCCACCCCTGAATGATGAGGGGAAATTGGTTTTGATACCTAAGGCCATTCTGGACTCCAAAGAGCGTCATCTTCGGAGGTGGGTTATCAGGGAATACTTGGTAAAGTGGAGGGATCTATTGGCAGAGGATGCTACTTGGGAGAGTGACTGTATTCTTCAGCATCCGCTTTGGGTTTGCTTGTGGACAAGCAAATTCGGGGAGGGCGGACTGTGATATCCCCTCGCTAGACAGTTCTCGAGAACAGTGTGTTAGCCCATTATTGGACCCTTGTGGGCTAGCTGGATTGGTTAGAGGGTTAGCGGTACTTTCTGGAGAGGTTGATTGTTCTTGTTTTCAGAGGCCAGTGATTGGATCACAACGGGCATTGGCATTTCAGGAGTTCACAGCTTCTGAAGGCACAGGAATATTCAAAGTTTTGAGCAAGTTATGAATTTTTAAGTGATTAAGTTAATTATTTAACTTAATACCTTTTTATTAAAGTCACATCGACTTTAATACATTTTATATCACTTAAATTATTCTAAAAAGGTGATTTAATATTTTAATCTCTTAAAATATTAAAGGGCGCTCAAGTATTAAGTTATGACTATTGAAAAGACTTAATATAATATTAAAATATTTAAATGATTGCTAAAAGGGCGCATCTTCTTGGAAATGCGTGCCATTTGAGTATAAAGCAATTTTTGGCAATGAGAAACTCACCTTTGATAATTTTGACTTTGCCTTGTGCCATTTCCTGTGCATTCTCCTGTGATCAGGGTTTGAACAAACTGCCATTGAAGAACGATACCTCTTCAGTGTGAGCACTCTTGAGATTGTGAAAGATCAATCGAATCAGTGCATGTTGAGAGCTTCATCCAGAGGTTCTACAGATTTAGACAGAGGATTATTATTTGGCTTTTCAGTTCAGAAGAGGGTTTCTTCATCTTGAGGTGTCCTCTCCAGCAATTCTCCAGCTTTCATCTTGGTTTCTTCAATAGTTGACTTGGGCCGTACTTTTACCTTGGGTTTTGTGCATCTCTGGAAAAGGCGTGTGAAGGAAGTTAGTGAAACACCACCTTCTTTTCTCTTTTCTGTGCTTCTACCTTGGCGTCTACCTCTACCAGGGCATTGTACCTCATTTTGGAGTGGGAGAAGTCAGATCTGGAGATTTGGCGTGCTATTTTGCTTGAATTCATCATTTTCGGCTGTCAAACTAGCAATTTCTTTAATTAAATAATCTGGAGATATCCTGGTATGTGTATCATTTGCAATCTATTTGTCACAGTAAAATAATGCAATCTACACTTTCATTCTGAAGCAAATAGTGTTAATTTACATTTTATGAGCATTTATGATGTGTGCCCCTTCTCTTCTGTCTATCAAAAATTCTCTAAAAAACTAAAAAACACCTAAAGACTTAAGAAAAATTGGGGTTTTGAGTTGAGAGCCAGCAGGGCTCATCACACCTATACTTGCTTCAGTGCATTGAAATTCATGCCTTGGGTTTCATGCATTGAGTCCTTTCTTAGTACCTCATTTTTTGTGCTTCGAAAAGCGTGAAGATGGCTTCTTTGACTAACATTATGTTGGAAGGCAGTCGGCATTTCAACGGCAAAAATTACAATACTTGGAAGTAGCGAATGATGACCATCTTTGAATATCGTTGCCTTGATCAGATGGTTCTAAGCAAAGCTACTCGTCCCACAACGGTGGGTAAAGATTAGGAGAAGTTTGATGAGCAAAATCATGAAATGGTGATGCTCATTAAGCTTTCAGTTATCGATGATTAGCTTCCATAGATTCCATCTGGCAAATCAGCTGCCAAGATTTGGGAGCATCTAGAAAACTTGCATGAGACCTCCAACAAGAGCCATGCATTCTTTCTAAAAAACCGGCTATTCTCCATCATGATGGGTGAGGGACTGTCCTTGCAGGAGCATCTAACAAATATTTAGGACATCCATGATCAGTTGGAGGCGATTGGTCGGAAGATGGAGGAAGAGGACATGGTAGTAATCACCTTGAAAAGTCTACCGAAGTCCTATGAGCACTTTGTTGAAACCCTAAACATTATATCTACTAATGTTGATCTAAAGTTTCCGGAGCTTTGTACGATCCTTTTGCAGCAGGATCGCTGGAAACAACAGTTTGGTAGTAATGCCTCATCGTCCTCTATAGAACAAGCTTTTGCAACTAAAACTCAGCCTAAAAACAAAGGTAAAGGTTAGCCTTCACAATAGAAAGGCTCAAGTCAACCTCCGGGCAGCCCTAAGAAAAAAAACATTTAATGTAATTATTGCCACAAGTATGGTCATATGACGAAGGATTGTCGTCAGCGTTTGTCTTTTGAATAGAAGAAGCAGGGAGGGTCTCAACAAAAAGTGAATGTTGCCGAGCACGCTGAGAAGAAGGAATATGCCTTTTACGCTTTTATGGCTAAAAGGCCTGCAGATCATGTGAAGTCCTTTGCCTAGTACATTGATTTAGGTGCTTAACGACACTTCACACATTGGTGTGACTGGTTCACAAACTTCTCTCCTTGTACTAACTCAATTATTTTTGGAGCTGAAGAATACATAGTTGTCATTATGGGCACTATTCAAATTTAGTCTGGTGGGAGGAATCTCATTTTCCTCAATGTATACTACGTTCTTGACATGGAACTAAACCTTTTCTCAGCCAATCAGATCATGCGACATTCTCCTTAGTTGGATGTGGTATTCAGTACACACAAATGTTCTATTGTTGATCGGGAGACTCGTACCACTGTGGCTATTGGTATTGAGGATCATGGTCTATACAAACTTGTGATATAGGTGATTCTCTGGAGTTAGCCATGGCAGCTAGAAATTCTACTATTACCAGTCTTTGGCATCAGCGGTATGGGCACTTAAATGTGCACTATCTCTAGGTCACCAAGCTTAGGAGGGACTTGTAGCTAGTCTACTTGACATCCTAACTCAACATCATGGCGTTTGTGGAGCTTGTCAGGTTGGGAAGCACCACATGACACTGTTCATGGATGATGATTCATGGCAAGCTTCTAAGGTATTACAGTTGGTTCATGCCGATATTTGTGGGCCAATGAATACACCTGTTACTGGTTACAGGTATTTCTTACTTTTTGTTGATGATTTAAATCGAAAAATGTGGGTGTACTTTCTTAGACAAAAAAAAATGTGTTTAATGTATTTCAGAAGTTTAAGGCCTTAGTAGAAAAAGAGTCTGGTTGTTGCATAATCACTCTTAGGTCAGATAATGGGGGGGAATTCTATTCGATTGCTTTCTCCAACTTTGTGATACACATGGAATTAAATGCCAGTTAACCACACCCTACACTCCTCAGCAAAACGGTGTTGTAGAGTGACACAATCGTACAATTGTTGAGATGGCTCACTCCATGTTACAACACAGGAGTGTCCCTAACAAATATTGGGCAGAAGTAGTCTACATTGCTGTCTATCTCCTTAATCGGTCTCCTACCCACGTTGTTAAGGGGAAGACTCCTAAGGAAGCTTGGACTAGTCGAAAATCTAGGATCAATCATTTGAAAATCTTTGGCTCTTTAGCATATGTATGGATTCCAAATGCCAAGTGCTCAAAGTTGGAGTCCAAGAGTTAAAAGCTTATGTTCATAGGATACAGTGACAACCATAAGGCTTACCGATTGATTGATGTAGACACTGATTGTTTCATCTTCAGTCGGGATGTTGTCTTTGATGAAGAACAAGGACCTTTTCACCTTTCCTCGTCTATTCAGCATTCTGAGGATCAGCCTTTGAAGGGTTCTGATTTGGGTGTCTGTCTTCCGTTAGGTTCACTTGATTGGAGGGATGATGAAGATTCTATCTTTGATGATGCTCAACCTGATTTTCCTTAGGATGATATTGAGCTTCCACCTAATGAACCTATTTCAGATCTAGCTCCTCCTGTTACATTTGATGGTGACCCTTCTACTCTTTGGCCTAAATGGTGGGATAAGACTATTGGTGATCTTCATGATGATGAACTCATTGAGGGTAGATTGTCCAGAAACAAGAGCAAACAACAACATATAGTCAATTTTGCTCTCATGGCCAACATTCACAGTGTCTATGAGCCTTAGACATATTCAGAGGCTAAAGGAATTCTTGAGTGGGAAAAGGCCATGAAGGCTAAATACTCTCTTCAGAAGAATCACACTTGGGTCCTTTCTAATCTTCCCCAAGGGAAGAAGCCCACTAGCTGTGAATGGGTGTATAAGGTTAAATACAAAGTTGACGGAACCCTTGACAAGTACAAAGCTCGTCTCGTTGCTAGGGGTTTCTCACAGAAAGAAGGAATTGATTACGAGGAGACCTTTGCTCCTATAGCCAAGATGAGTACCATTCGGCTCGTCCTTGCCTTAGCAGCCCGATTTGGTTGGAAAGTCCATTAGATGGACATTAAGAGTGCTTTCCTTAGCAGTGAGTTGAAGGAAGAAGTCTACATGATGCAGCCTCTAGGGTTCAAGGTTGTCGGTCAAGAACACAAGGTATGCAAATTGGTAAAAGCACTCTATGGCCTGAACAGGCTCCTCGGGCATGGTACATCAAGATTGATAGGTACCTTACAAATCATGGCTTTCAGAGGAGTCCATTTGACTCTAATCTGTATGTCAAACATACTGGTAGTGATATACTTATTCTTGTTGTCTATGTGGATGACCTGATCATTACTGGCAGTTCGACACATTTGATCGCTGAGATCAAACAGGATTTGTGTAGCACATTTGACATGACAAATTTGGGACTTTTGCATTACTGTTTAGGTTTTGAGGTTTGTCAGACTGAGAGTAGTATCTTCATCTCCCAGTCCAAATATGCTCAAAGTCTATTGGAGAAGTTCCGCATGGAGGATTGCAAATCTGCCTCCACACCCATGGAAAAAGGGCTTAAGTTGTCAACTAAGTTAGACTCACCAGTTGTAGATGAATCATTGTTCAGGCAACTAGTCAGTAGCCTCATCTATCTTACTGCCACTAGACCTGACTTCAGTTTTGCAAGGAGCTACATTTCACGCTTCATGACAGCCCCCAAGACTGATCATTGGGTAGCAACGAAGCATGTGCTACGTTATGTGAAGGGCACTTCTGGTCATGGACTTCTTTGCACTAGGAGTCAAGATCCTAGACTCATTGGTCACATAGACTCTGGTTGGACAGGTTCAGTTGATGACAAAAATCCACATATGGGTATGTTTTCAATTTGGGTTTTGGTGTAGTCATATGGACTAATAAGAAGTAGCAGACAGTGGCTCTCTCCTCGATAGAAGCAGAGTATCAGGGAGCAGTTAAAGCAGCTTGTGAGGGAGTTTTGCTTCGCTGGATGCTTGCAAAATTGCAAATATCTCAAGCAGGTCCAACTCCCTTGTTATGTGATAATCAGGGAGTTCTCAAACTTGCCAGGAATCTAGTTTTCCATGAAAGAACCAAGCATGTTGAAACTCATTGTCACTTCATTCGGAAGCTTGTTGAAGACGGATTAGTTCAGTTGTATGTTCCAACAGAGGATCAGACAACAGATATTCTCACCAAGTCGCTCAGCCTAGATAAGTTTGTAAAATTTAGGGGGCATATTGGTGTAGTTGATAGATTGAGCATTAAGGGAGGGTATTAAAATAATATTTGTTATTTATTTATTTAATGCTCAATTATGTAATATTGCTGTATTATATAGTTGATAAGATCATCATCGATCTTCTCTGCAGTTTCTTTTTAGAAACTTGCTAAATTTGTAAATCTTGTAAATTATTTATTGAGCTTTGCTCATTGTAAATAATATATCAAATTATTTTACCAATTACTTTGCGTAATAAAAGATGCCTTGCCACATTGAAAAGAAGTATGTTGTAGAACAAAAGTTTATCACAAGCCATGTTTGCTTCCCCATGCTTGCTCTTGTTTTGTGATGTACCTTCAAGTGAAGGCAATATTCTAGGCGTGTTTTAGGAAACAAAAGAACTCAGCATACAAGTAGAGCTCAATGAAGTGTCTGAGCCACAAATTTGTGGACCATGATTGGAGAGCAATCTCTGCCCCTATATTTTGCCTTGATTCTTGTGTTATATTGGGATTCATTACCCATGCCATGGCGAGTTGTGTCCTTGCCTTCTCTAATATTTTCTTCTCGATCAAAGCTAAGCTTGCATTTATCTTCCTTTCAACCTTCTGCTAAACATTCATGCACAATTGGATTGCAATTAGGGATTCGTGCAGGGTGGTATTGGAAGTGATTGATATCTCCACTCATCTTCAATACACAATGGTTGCGAATGAGTGATCTCATGGTCAGTCTTTGAATACCATGTTTCCAAGTGGTATCCCTTCAACCTCAATAGATTCCACTCTGTGATGCTATTAGATGCAAAATGTAAACTCTGTCATTGAACAAACAAAAGAAAACAAATTTAATCATTTTAATTCCTAGTATTGATTTAAAACTTAAATTTTTTAATTAAAAAAATTCTCACTTTAAACTAAATATATAAAATAATAACTAAATAAGTAGAAAAGGCAAATCAGTTCAACTTATTCTTCAAAATCTTGATTCTTACTGATTGTTTCTGCTATTTAAGATTTCTGCACCTAGATTTCTATATCTATATGTATGTATGTGTGTATGTACGTATGTGTGTCTGTGTGTGTTTATGTGTGTGGTATGTATGTATGTATGTGTGTGTGTGTGTGTCTCTGTGTGTGTATGTTTGTATGTTTGTATGCATGTAGTATGGATATGGGTATGCATGTGTGTATGCATGTGTGTGTGTATGTATGTATGTATGTGTGTGTGTGTGTGTGTGTGTCTATTTGTGTGTATGTTTGTATGTATGTATGCATGTAGTATGGATGTGTGTATGTATGTGTGTGTGTATGTATGTGTGTATGTGTATGATTGTGTGTATGTGCATATGTCTGCATATGTCTGTGCGTATGTATGTGTGTGTATGTGTGTGTGTATGTCTGTATGTCTGTCTCTGTGTGTGTATGTGTGTATGTCTGTGTATGTCTGTGTCTGTCTGCGTGTATGTCTGTGTGTATGTATGTATGTATGTATGTCTGTTTGTATGTATGTATGTATGTATGTCTGTCTGTCTGTCTGTCTGTCTGTATGTATGTATAACAAAACTTAAAAAATTCAGTGTATAACTAAATACAGATTCCAAAAACATATAAGCCTGCTTGATATATGATATCCAGTATTTAACAAAAACATATTCATTTATTCACAGATCATTGCAATTCACACATGCCTAAATAGAACCCTTGCAAATCTCAGAGCATTTCAGATGCCCTAATCATGTATTCATAGTCTTCCTCAACTATTGGAATAGTCAACTTTCAGATGCACTACTCAGTCTCAAATCATCAGCATTTGTGTGCTGAGGAAAACATTAAATCCCTTCAACTCACGGACTCAGCAAAGGGATTTCTCCTATACAAAACAATGTCTATGCTGCCATCCAAAGTCATCTGCACCACACCTTTGCATTCAAAGAAAGTTGCATGGAAAAACCAAATCAATTTCTGTAACTTGAGAAATCACAAATTAAATTTACCAGTGTTTTATTAATGTGATATAAAATAATTATCTTGTATTCATATATTTAGTATTTTACACATGTATCTTGCACAAGGCGAACAGATATGGTGAATCCTAGGAGATCAAACCTGAACCTCTTGAAATTTAAGCTCCTTGAGACTGATAGTGCAGCTCATGCTCATGCTATCATCAGCAATATACTAGAATGACACTACACTGTCTGACACGGGATTTGATCTTCCCTCAGACTGCATGTTTTGATTGCTTTTTCATTTAGTCCCTAGGGGATGCCATGGCCTCCTCCCAAGGTGCTCAGCTGCTCACTTGAAAGTCAAATTTCAGATTTTCTTCCTGTCTAGAACCAAACTAGCCAAAGAACTCCATAATTTTTTCTTGTATCACAGCCACAGAACAATCTCAGAAGGAAAAAAATCCCCACAAAAAAAAAGGAGAGTGGTTGCCATCTTCAATTGAAAAACTGACCAAAAGTCTCCTTCTCAATTGATGAAATGGAGAATAGGCTTTGGATGTTCAGGGAAAAGGCCTTGATATCTAGGTTTATAGGGGTTTTCTCAGAACCCAAAACATTGAAAATATGGACACAGAAGAACTGGAAGCCTTTGATCCATTAATTATCTTATGGTGCCTAAAGGGTATTTTTTGACAATATTTTTCAGCCTGCAAGAAATACACCAAGCCTTGCAAGGATGCCCTTGTTTCAAATCTGTCTTGTTCATGAAGTGCCGGTTCCTCTCTTTCAACCCAACAGAAGATCCACATAGAATGGTGCTTGCATGGGTCAGGATGCCTTTTCTTCCCAGCAAATATTAGAAAGAATTAATGCTGAGGAAAATAGGAGCAATCAGAGAATATATCATTGCATCCAAGTTCACCAGATGCTCGGGAGTTCTAAAGTATGCTATGATCTGTGGGAACATAGATTTGGAACAACCCCTGCTTGAAAGCATATTGCTGGAGATGGGAGGCATAGAATGAGAACAACCAATAGATTGTGAAAACATTCCAACTAGATTTTGGCCTTCCCATCAATATGGGCACCTTGCCAAGTGTGTTTGTGCTGCATACAACCACAGCAGCAAGAGGAGCTGGAAAACCCTCCATCTATGTAGAGTGTAGAGAACAAGTGAAAAAAATCCAGATGAATCCAAAGATGTGCAGCAAATACAACTTGACAAGAAGCAACAGCTAAGTTCCTGATTCGTTTTTTGGATTCAGGTATGGGTACGAGAATCCAGTATGGGATTCAGCAAAGTTTTTTTTTGGGGTAGGGTATGGCTTGGGTATGGCAATACAAAAAACATATAAAAATCAGAAATATATACATATTTGCAGCAGTAATTAAGTTCAGAATACACCACCATATTAATAGTCTAATAACATAGCAAAAATACATCACCACTTTCATAGTCACTAAGTCAAATATTAAAATATTAGTGATTACTCGAATGTCATGATATAAAATTATAAATTAAAGTTCAAACATAAAATGTCAAATGTTTACAATCAGCCATTATTGATCATTGATCAATCTGAATCATATGGGTCATCAAACAAACTAGCATCATTAGATGCTACATTTTGTGTAGAACCACAAATAGCATTAGTGGCACTCGCACAAGCATTGCCACTAGCAGTAGCACTGACACTACCACTCTCATGATCAGTAGCTGCTTCAGGCTCATACTCATCATCAATATCAAGTGCAGCTAAGTGACTTGTGAAAGCATCCAAGTCAAGCTGCTCTGGCTCAATATCCCACCTCCTTGTGTCTCCTTCTTTGTAGGAACTTTGCTTGTGTGTAAGGAGGCGCAAGTTTGAATGCACATACACCAAGTCCTCTGCCTTTTTTGAATGCAGCCTATTGCATTTTATTGAGTGGATGAAGGAGTATGTGCTCCAATTCCTCCTAGAAGAAGATGAACTAGCAACCTATTAAGACCAAATTAAATAGTTAAGAGTTACAAAATTTAACTAAACAAAATTATTAATTAATATAAAATTATAAATTAAAATTAAAATTACAAAATATAATACTTACTTGGGATAACATTTTTATTGCAATTGGTTGGAGGTGCATGTATTCTTGCGCATGGAAGTACCACAAACTATGAGCATCCACCCTGTACTTGTGTCGAAGAGCATCAAGATTCTAATCAACACTACCAGAGCATGCAAAAGCCATGAACTCAACCCTCACTTGATCACGTTGGTCATGATCAGTGAAGAGTCTCCAAAGTGCTGCCTTTCACCCTTGAGCCACTTCAACATCCCTATATGGAGCAACTCTTGATGAAGCAAAAAGAATTTCAGGACTATAATATTTGGGACTCAATGCAAAAGCAAGAAGATGCAATGGAGTGGTCATTTTGTTCCATCTATCAACCATGATTTCCTGTAGCTCTTTGAAAAACTTTTCTTCAGGTTCTTCCTCTTTTGCATTGATGATGGTTTTCATCTTCTCAATCATTGAGTCAATACTATCATATACTTCTCCCAAACAAGGTCTATCCATGTCTGTGTAACAGATCATGCTCAGTGAAACTAACCAGGTACTCAACACCATCCCACCAACACTCATCTAGGATCCTTTGCCTGACCCTATTTTCGCTTTCACTGCTAGATTGCCTCCATATGGCCCAATTAGGGCTGATTACCATGGCACAAAGTGCCTCACGAACCTTTATAAGCTGTCTCAACGCAATTGTGTTGGAGGCAAAATGGGTCTCTGCAACCTGTTTGGAAATCAATAAAAAGAAATTAAAATGTAATTTTAATTTACAAAATCAAAATTTAAAATTAAAAGAAAACCTATGTTCCACGTCTT
The DNA here is from genome assembly GCA_007258455.2 of Sequoia sempervirens. Classification (NCBI taxonomy): domain Eukaryota; kingdom Viridiplantae; phylum Streptophyta; class Pinopsida; order Cupressales; family Cupressaceae; genus Sequoia; species Sequoia sempervirens. Next base: position 24,607 of record VDFB02342958.1, read on the forward strand.
GTCAGGGACGGGGACGGGGGGATGGTAGGGGATGCGTTTTCGGGATGTTTCCTAAGGGGCAATTTTTAGGGGACAGCAGGGGACAGCAACATACAATATATATATATATATATGATTTTTTCAAAATTTCAAAATTTATTAATATATTAGAGAGAGAGAGAGGGAAAGAGAGATAGATATGTTAATAAATTAATAATTGATAACAACAATATCAATATGTAAGTAAATCGCGAGAGTAGTACTATAACAACATAAGAAATGTCATTAAAGCATTATAAAATTTATCACAGCAGTATCAAACATCAATAAAACTATGGTCTATCAATATCCAAATGTCTCAAACATGTATCCAGGAGTCTCAAAGTTCAAACTAAATACAATAGTCTATGAAATTAAGCCTCATTCGGGCTATGAATATCCAAAGACTCGAAATTATTTGAGTCACTATCATCCTCTGGCAAGAGTGGATCATCCAATGGTAGCCCGACCAATCTTGGTTGTGTCTCCTCCTCATCAATTTGCCTAACATCCTCAGGATCAACATCCCATCGTGCTACTAGAGTCTGCCGATACTCAGTAGTCTGTCGGTCTTGAAGTTCAAGGCACTGTGAACTGCAACTAATTTCTCAGCTCGTTTTGAAGTAAGCCTGTTTCTCTTAATGGAGTGGATGAAGCCATAGGTGGACCAATTCCTCTTTGTAGCAGAGGAACTAGCAATCTGTGAGAGAAAAGAATGGCAAGTTGTTTCAAATCCGGTGTGTCCTTCCCATGGAATTTCCACCATCCAATGGGGTTGTTTTGTGCAATGGTGGCCCTATCCGTCCTAGCCTTTGGTTTGCTAAATGTAGGACCCTGAAGATCAAAAAACATAAGCCATTGCTCTCTAAGAACGGTTGCCTCCTCGTTGGCATACATTTTACGAATGGCTGTTGTAAGCCCCTCTATCACCTCCTCATCCTCGGAAGGAAGCATTCGGCCAAGTCTAGGTAAATACCACTTCGGATTAAGAGCATAGGAAAAGGGGTATTCATTGTGTTCCACCTCTTTGTCACAATAGGCCTAATATGGTCCTCATAAAAACTCATCTCAGGATCATTTTTACGAATAGCTTGCTTCATTTGGTCAAGCATGCTATCAAAAGTCTCATATATCTTTCTCAAGCTAGGAGAGTCTGTATTTGCATACCAGATTACCGCAATAACTGGTGATATGAAAGAGCAAATATACCTACAAAGAAACAAATTAAAAATTAGAATTTTTAAAATACAAAGACTAAAGTAAGACAAAGTGTAAGTGTAACAAATTCAAAAACAATTTAAATTTTCAGATTTCTTACTTGATATTGGTTCACCAAGTTTCATTAAGTACTCTATCTCTCACTTTGTTTCCTTCACTTGTCTTCGATAGAGTCCACCTTTTCCATTCTGCACAAACAACCACAGCCCATAGAGCATCTTGGACCCCCAACATCCTCTCCAACAAAATATGGTAGCTAGCATATTAAGTCTCAACTGGTTTGAGGAATTCTTTCTTTGAATAAGATCAAAATAGTGCAAGTGAAGTTTAATGGTTACATACAAACATTTGTATGTTTCTAGCCTCTAAAACTGCTGCCTTCACCCAATCTATTTTGCCAATGTCTTTCAAAGCATGTACGCAACATGGAGTCCAGAAAATATGTTTGTAAGCACTCTCAATCATCAAATCAGCTAGCTTACAAACACAAGCTGAATCTGTCACATCCTGCACAACATTAGAAGGCCCAACCTCCTCTATGGCCTCCCTCAAAATGCCAAACTGAAAATCAGCATCCTTAAGCTTCCCAGAACAATCAATAGCTCGAAGAAAGTATGAACCAGTAGGGCATGTAACAATAACATTAATAAGTGGCCTATGTTGAATATCACTTTGCCCATCCATGACAATGGAATAGCCAGTCCTAATCCACGTTTGCTTCATCTCCTCCATCATCATTGTAGCTTTTGAATATTGTTTGTCAAGGAGGGAGGTACACAATCTATGTTCTCCAGGGGGGGCATAAGAGGATCCAACTGCCAATATTTCTCTCACCATTGTTTTGTAATAAAGTGACCTTGCCAAATGAAATTGAAGAGCATGTGCATAAAAGAATTTGGCCACTGTGTCATCAACTTGCTCACGTTTTTGCACATTTATTAACCCCATAACTGAAGCTTTCTCACTTGCTTTTCTCTTCCCTCTATCACAACTCTCTCCAACTAATACATTGGAAGAGGCTTGCAAATTAGCTAATGACCATTTTTTTTTTTGAATGGTAATCATTTGTTCCTCACTTACTCTAGCCAACTTTGCAAATAGAAGCTGCTGCTCCAATGTTATTGCTATACAAACTCTAACACCCTTTCCATAGTCACCCACTGGATGGCCTTAGTATAGCTCCCATGGTAATTAGTTTTACAAACATGAAAAAACCATTTTCTATTGCCCCCTGAATTTTTCTTCTTGTCGGTGGTCACATCTGTGGCAAACTGACACAATGGTTTCTTCTTGTTGGAAGGGCCTTTTGCAAACCTTTGAAGAGTGGGTATAGGGCATGCAAAATGGTTTGAAGAAGCATGGGTTGGAATTTCAGAGGTAGAAGAAGGGTTTTCTGCTGGCATTTCTACAGCTTCATTTTCACTATCACTAATCTTAGTCTCATGGTCACTGCCACTATTGCTATTGCTGCTCATTTTGGATGCTTTTTTTTTGTTAAAAGCCTGAAAATTTGTAAAACTAAATATTAAAATAATAAATTATTAAAGCTTAAAACTTTAAAAGTTTAAATGCTTGCATTCTCTATTATTTTAAGCATAAAATTAAAAAATCCCTATAGCTACTTTCTAATTTTGTGCTCACAATAACAGAGAATGCAAGGGTTTAATAATTTCATTTTTAAAAAATTGCATTCTCTGTTATTCTGAGCATAAAATTAAAAAATAGGCATAGGGCTTTTTTAATTTTATGCTCAGAAATTCAGAATAGAATAAGAGTTCAAAACTTTAATTATTTCATTTAAAAAAAATTAAAAACTAAAAAGAGATTAAAAATTTAAAAATTGAAAATTGAATAACAAAACAAAATAATTAATTTTAAAGCTAAACTACTTGTATTGCAACTGCAAATGTTGCTGGAGATGATTGCGCCGCTCCCAGTTTGAGTATCCAAACAAAAATATAATAAATATTCTCAAAAATTTTCCCTAGCCGTTGCTAGATTTCACTTCAGTCACTCGTGTGGATGAGATGGTTGTGTGGCTGGAAGGTTGCGTGGATGAAAGGTGCCAAATTTTAGGCTTGCAAATGGTCGTCGGCTCCCTCAAGGCTTAGACTCGTGCTCCGTCACTATGAATGAATGCTTGACAAAATGATAAAATGTCTGCAGTGAAAAGTAAGAGTTTGATTCAATAAAAATTATAATATTTTTAATGTTTCCAAACTTTAGCCCAAACAAATAAAATATTTACATTTTGGTGGGCCCCGCGCATAGGGAAAAAACCTTAAAAAATTGTTTTTTAATTGTTTTTCAATGTTTTCCAACTTTGGCCTGTAGGGGACGGCTAGGCATCCCCGGTACGGATTGGGGACGGCTAGGTGTCCCCAATCCGTTTTGGGGATAGGGGAATGCTCCCAGTGTTTAGGAAACGTTTCCTAGCATTTCCAAAGGTTTTCCAATTTTTGGGGACGGCAAGGGGACATCCCCTTTGCATCCCTCCATCCCTGGGACGGTAGGGGACGAGGACAGGGTGTTTTGGAGTAGGGGACGCGTCCCCGTGTAACACAAAAGTAAACTAAAAATTTAAAAATATTGAGAATTAACTTACCTTCAACAATTCCAATTTTGAGAATTGTCTAAATATTCCTTGTGTCATATGGTGGTTGGTGATAAACATTTGGATGTCTTTGCCCTCAGCATACACCTGTTTGATCAACTCAATTTTGGATTCAATTTTTTGTAGCATTAGATTGAGGGAGTGGACAGCGCAAGGTGTCCAAAAAATGTGTGGATATTTCTCCTCAACCAATAACCCAACAACCCTACAATTTTTGGCATTGTCGGTTACAACTTGCACAACATTTTGATGGCCCACTTCTTCAATAGCTTGGAAAATGATGTTAGCAATAAATGGACCATCTTTCACCTTTCCCTCACAATCCATTGCTCTCAAAAAAATTGCCCCTTTAGGGGACACGGCAATAACATTGATCAATGGGCGATTTTTTGCATCTTTCCATCCATCAGAAACGATGGTCACCCTTGTTTCGATCCATGAATCCCTTATAGGCTTCAAAGAGTTTGCTACATGTTTCACCTCTTTCTCCAATAAGGTGCAACACACCTTCTCAAAACCTGGGCCCTTATACCCCTTTGGAGCCTCATTAATAGATTTCACCATTTTTTGCCAATATGGTGAACGAACAATGTTGAATGCCAATCCATTGGCATAGACACATCTTGCTATGTTTTGATCAACAATCTCTCTTGCCTCATTCTGAAATGAAGCTTCCAACGGTCCCTTAGATCTTTTATTTGATGAGGGCATGGTTTGCTCTTGAGGGATGTTAATAAATGGATGGCTTTCTGTAGGTGGAAGATAATTAGGTGGTGTAGGGGGTTTCATGGATCGAGATCCTTTCCTTAAAGGATGGTTTGTTTTAAGACTAACAACTTTTTGCTTTGCTTTTTCTTGCTCAACAATATATTTCAACACTACGTCATCTGGAAGGCCTTTGCCATTACCTTCTGGAGGTCCTGGAGAAGGTTTGATGCCAGTATCAGAGATCCTACACAAGTGGGCTTTCACTCAATTGTATGAGCTCGTATATCGAACTTTGCAATGACTACAAATCTAAATAAATACTCCACCACCTGGACATTGTTGAACCATTTCTACATATTTCCAAAGGGGAGAGGTTGCATTTATTTTGAAATGAGATTGGCCTGAGTTAGAAGCAGATCCCATTGTAATACCTAAGGCACAACAGATTGAAATAATTTTGGTATTGAAATTTGAAACTAAAAGACTTAAAAGAATGAGAAAAATCAACAAAACAATAAAAATAAAACAAAATAGTTCATTTGTTTAAAAAAATGTAAGAAAAAAATAACATAACTTCAAAGAAACCTATCGCTTTTGAACAAATCTTGTTCTACGATCTTCTTGGCAATGGGAAAACACTTGCAATTGCTTAGGAATAGCACAACAATTAACTTCGAACAACCAATGATCAGCCTTCAAGTCTATTCAAGCTTGTGCAAGCAAGAGAGCAAGTTCAGCAATGGAGGCAAAAAAACTTGTTTTTCATTCACAAGTTGTTAAATGACATTGTTTTTACCTATTTAGTGTGTTTGGAGGTTGAAATTAGGGTTGCAATGAATATTAAAATATTAAGAAGTCAACATTCGGTCAAAAAAATGATAAAAAATTTCTAAAAAAACACTTTATTTTGCAGACTGGGCGTTTTCACGCCTAGATTCGTCGCGGATTCACCTTGGATTCTTTCCATTGTATCCTGGTTGAATTCGTAGGCAACTAGCGAATCCACATTGAATCCGCAGGTGTAATTATGTATCTTGGTCGAATCCAGCCCGTAATGTACCCGAATTTTGTACTTGGTACGAATCGAATCGTATATAGGGCCTTTTCCAGGCAAATCGGTAACTTAGAGCAACAGGGACAAATCAAATGATGGCCCCATGAGCTGAAGACATATTCCAATGAATTGGTACACATAGGAAAAGGTCAAATTCATCAGGCAAAAAAAATTATCTTCTACACAGATTTCAAGGCATCAACATCTGTCATAAACTTCAGATGTGCAATAAAATAATAAATATCAAAATGGTATGGCCAATATAACCATCACTTAGTTTCAAGTTATGGGTAGTCTCAACTCCAGATGGGAATACAAAACCTAGTGGCCTTAGAGCAAAAAAAACACCAATCTGCATTGTAGTGGATAATGTCACCATGAATAATCGCAGCACCAACAAAGATTACATACACATGCACTACTGAGTTTCATAGTACAAAATGGACAATTGCAAAAGATATTCTTCCTCTAGGTTGCTTTTGTCACATAGTTATTTAGGCATCCATGTGACACCAAGGTTATAGAGACATTGTCCAATATATCTACATCCATCTTCAGTCACTTTTAATTCCATTCCCTGGTCTTTTGTCTTTGTCAATATCTACCCTCTTGTGACCCTTGTCCCCTTGCACCCACATCTCACATAGTAAAATATTTTGTTTTATTCCCAAAATTCCTCTTATGTAACCTCCACAAAATCCACTTTCCACATTTTGGACACTATACTTACTTTCTTATACACTACCTTTTAACCTTCCACTCCATGTCTCTTCCTTCCCTCATTTATGCTTTATTTGTTTTCATTTGTGCTCATTTGGGACATCTACTTGTTGAATTTCCTGAGAAGTATGCTTATTTGTAATGCCCCCTTTCTAGCCAGTGTCTCGAGGAATAGGGTCAGCCTATTACTACGGTTCCCGTAGGCTAATAAGACGCTTTAGGGGATCTTTTTGAGGGGTTTCAAGACTTGTTCCTTGCTACTTACTAGTTTTAGTAAGTAACATTAGGGTCAGTGATGACACAACTGCAGTTGATCATGGTTACATGACACTCTCAAGAGTTCATTGCTATATCTGGGCCAAGAGTTATGAAGTCATTAAGTCATGCTATTTAATAATATTCTATTATTAAAGTGATTTAATATTTTAAAGTAATAAGTGACTTTATTAAAAGAATATCTTAAGTCACTTTATAATTATTTAAGTGAAAAGGGGGCGCTTAAGACAAATGAATTAATATTAAATTAAAAAGGGTTATGAAAGTGGCATGGTTTTCAAGGAGAAGATATTTTATTTATTTCATTTGTCAAAGGAGCAAAACCTAATTTGGGCATGAGAAAGCATAAGGAAAGAGAGAGAGCTTCATTATGATCATCCAAAATATTATATCAGTTTATGAGCTGCTGCTGCAAGTTTGATATTTCAGGCTGATTGAGGATGGAAACCCTCTTTTAGAACAAGTTCTGTAGGCATGCAAGACCGTCCAAGGATCCTTCTTGATTGGTCTCATTCAGGGATCAACAATTGAGCTCATAGATGAAAAACGCACAAATAAATCACGCAACTCGCGAGTAAGCGCGTGCAGTAATGAAGGGCGAGTTAATCGCCCATATACTGGCAGTCAAGTATTTTAAAAAATCGCCGCGCTTTTTGTGTGTATATGATGCCAAAACGTGCACGTTTTAGGGAAAAAAATTGTTGTTAAAAGAGGGATAAAACCAAGCAAAAGGAAAAAGTGAGTTTTTTTTTCATTTCAAACCCTTCAAAAACGTGATTTGCAGATCCAGAAGTGACATGACTAGGGCACAATTTCATTGTAACTTTGGATGCAATTTCATTGCAACTTTAACATGATTTTTCAAGGAGAAATGAGGCCAAGCGCCAAAAATTGATGAGGGCAGTAGGGCATGCACGAATTAGCTATTTTTCTTCCATTTTTCTTTGTGTTTTTTCTTGCATTTTTTCTCTACGTTTCTTTGCGTTTTCTTTCGGCATTTTTTCCTTTGTTTTTAAAAAAAAATCAAAGTTTTACTTCTTTTTAATTTTTTTGACTATAAGTTTTAAAAATAAAAATAAAAAATTTTAATTTTAATGTCTTTGATAAAAAATTTCATTTTTTCAAATATTTATATAGTTATATAATTATATTAATTATTTTTTACAAATTGTGTTGTGCAAATCAATAAATAAAAAATAAATTAATAACAAAACTTACTGAAAGCAACTTATTAAAATAAAAAATTAATTATTTGAAAATTTTCAACATTCTTTAACTAGTTATATTAATTAAAAAATTTAAATATTTAAATTTAAACATTATCTGTAAGTTTTTTAATTATTAAATTTTTTAATTAATATAACTAGTCAAAAGAATGTTTAAAATTTTCAAATAATTAATTTTTTATTTTAATAAGTTGTTTTCGATAAGTTTTTAATTAATTTATCTTTTATTTATTGATTTGTAAAACAAAGTTTGTAAAAAAAATTAATATAAGTATATGAAAATTTGAAATTTTTTAATTTAATTTATTTTTACAACTTATAATTAGTAAGTATTTTTAGAATATTTTAAAAATTTGTGTAGTTTCAAATATTTGATAAATTTGCCGAGTTATTGCTGAGTTTTTCCTCGAGTTTTTGCCGAGCCTTGAGTTTTTAAAATTTTTGGACCTGTTGAGTTATTGCCGAGTCCAAGTTTTTCAACTATGATTGAGCTTAATTACAAAGTTTAGCTTTGAAGAATAAATCAGGTTATTGATATTAGCATTGCAAATCAGAACAAGGGTTTGTAGATTGAATAAATTGTAGATTAGATAGTAATAAATCAGCATGTGTTTTGATGCTTGCATCCTTCCAAGCACGTGGCTCAAAACTATAGGGCCGAACCACTTCTGCTCATTGCCTGTGGCTTGGGTGCCCCTTTGCCAGTGATTTCTAGAGCATTTTGATCAGCAAAGAGGCACTTTAGATTGGCAGGTGTGGAATTGAGAGCAATCCGCACTTCTCTAGAGGGACATGTTGGCTGGGAGGTAGGACGACTTGATTTGGGGTCTGCTGTCTCATTCTTCTTGGGTGTCCAACATTACTCTACAGATCCACATCATTTCGATCTTGAACATTGAGCTAACTTGAGCTAGGCATCTAGAAATGTATGCAAATCAAGCTGCTGTAATAAAATTCATCATCGACAAATGGGTATGTGACATATTCAATTGAAATCAAATAAAAGCATCTGGGTCTTCTTTGATTTATGCTTTTCCCTTTTTGTTTTTACATTATATCAATTATTGCAAAAATTCCAACATAGAAACTGCAAAAACCCAAAAACAATTAGAAAACACAAAGACAAAAAAAAAGTCAGATCAAACAACACAGGGGGTTGTTTCAGCGGTATCAAAGCACTTAATATCGTGCCATCCTGTGTGTTTATTTCATGAGTGAGAGAGAACAAACTTATCACAAGGGTTCACGGCTGTGGCAGTCTCCGCTGGTGCCAGATGGAGAAACGATTTCAGAGGGGTTAGGCATCCATAATTCTCGGGGTATACCAAAGACTCTATTCAGTGACAGTGAAAGTATTGTAGGTACCATGGGAGATAGAGACAAAGCACATTCAAGTTCCATTAGCCCAGATGCTAGGAGAGAGTGGAAGTTTGATACTATGATGGACATGCTGGCTGATTTCTTGCATAAGATGAACTAGGTTCCTAGTCTTAGTCACATAGGACAACATGATAACTCTGGCAGTTCTAATGCACAACCTGAAGAGAGGCCAAGGATTTCTATCAATACCACATCTAGGCCCTTGCAACCTACTTTTACATAGAGGGTTGAGACCCCTGTTCATCAGGAACGTCCTCCAAAGCAGCCAACAAACATGGTCGATGAGGTTAGGACCAGCCATGCAGAGTACATTTCACTACCTCTCGACATCAGGAATGTGTTGACATTTGACCAATTCCTGAACTAGAGGAGATAGAGGGCAGTGGCGGTTAGCAGACTTGAGACTAGAGAACCACAGGGCACCAAAGATCTCCAACAGGCGTTGAGTAAGATTAATTTGGAACATTTTGTTGGTGGGCATCGTTGTACAACATGTGGTTGGGTTCAAAAGTTAGATAACTTTCTGTCCTTGAGGTCCATGCCTGAAGAAGAGGCAATAAGGTTTGCCACACTACATCTGGATGGCATAGCTCATGAGTGGTGGTACCATGGTTTGGTTATGTTGGGTCACAGGTCAGTTGTTTCTTATGATGAGTTTACTAACAAACTCATCAAATGATTTGACAGGAGAGATCCAGAGGTTTCCTTATGTGAACTTGCACAGCTTAAGCAAGTTGGGAAATTAGAGGCTTATATTTCAGAGTTTCAAAGGATATCAATGATGGTCACAGGAATATCAAAGAGGAGGCTGGTAGTGCTTTTTAGTGAGGGTCTTTTAGAACCCTTACGAGGATTGATCAAAGCCTTTGATCCACCTTCCTTACAGAATGTAAGAACCCTAGTTCTCCCTGAGCTAATTTTTCAACTGTTGGTTTGATGTTTTTTTCGTGATAGAAGTTTTCTTGAAATGTTTACTAGATAATGCATAAAATTTACAGAACAAGGAAATGCTAAAGCACAAATATAATATTATATCAGAGTTATTAATGTCGTGAAATTACATTGAAAGCATTCATACCCGAAAACAATCTATTGATTTTGAAAAGATGATGAAACCCTTATTCTGAATCTCTCCTGTAAATCCAATGAAGCACAATGTTGACTCTTGGATGAAGACAATCTAAAAGGCAATCCTTCGGAAGATCTTTCACAACCTCAGGTATGCAAAATCAATAACAGTTTTTCGTTCCCAATGATCAATAATTCTGAAAACCCTAGGTTTCCATCCTCAAGAGCCAAGCTCTCCAAAAGCACAAATCCAATACGTAAAATGATCCAATGATACCATTTTCATTTCTTTTGGTGCCTTTTATATTCATCTCCAATTATGTCGATTTCTCTTGAGGCCTTTAAACTCATTAAAACTCATTCGAATGCCTTGACAATTTCACTTAAGTCATTTAAATGACCACTTTAAACATAAAGTTATATTATATCATTGTGATGCAGTTTATTTAATGGCTTTCAAGTCATTAAGTGGCCCCATAATCCATTCACATAAAGTTAAAATATAACATTATAATTGCACTTTATAATTAATTATTAATAAAGTATTACTTTATTAATAACTAAAATAACATAACTCCAAAAATAATCATTATTTCTCAATTCCGTTTGAACCTGGGAGTTAACCATTGTATCCACTATGCATCCAATTGCCTTACTAAAAATAGTAAGGGTCCCTCTCTAACATCCACTAACTTACTATGAATAGTAAGTCCCTCAAAATAGAACCAAAAACCTCTGAATATCAATGCCTCATAACATATGAAGGATTTGGAGATATAAACACTTACAATGGCCACTTGAAGAGCTCCAAAACTCCCAAACTAGACCCTCTAATCCACCACACCAACCTACAAGGGTCAAATGATAGGCTAATCTTTCGAATTCTGATGCTCATGAAATTGGGGACATTACAGTCTCCCCTCCTTGAAATTGCTTGTCCCCAAGCAATCTCCATCGCAAAGGAACACCACCCCTCGGAAGGCCCAAAAGAAGAACTGTGAAATATCTCACACATCTCTAATTGACTCTTGTAGCACCCGCATAAACACAACTGCACAAGATATCCCTGGATCTAGAACCTAGAATGGAAGTCTGCCGTGTCTGACATCTTCAGACTTCCACTAGGCTCTCCTATCTCCAACTTCACCATGCTAAGAGTGGTGAAGCAACCCAATGGGACCAATCCAATACGCAGTGCCAAACTTGTCACAACTTGGATCCCAATACAATCTTGACTCACATCCATCTGTCATATAGAGATAAGAACATTTGGAAGCATTTGCTACACCATATCTCTCTCCGTCCTCTGCTAAACCCTCATGGATGTGATAACTAACCAAGCCATCATGTCTACTGACACCATAATCACCTTGTAACCATGTACCGGTATGAAATTTTTGTGAGATAGAAGTAGCAAGCCCTGTTGGATACATATCAACATGATGGATAACTGATTGCTGTCCCTGCAAGTAATCCCCCTCAAGCAATTGAATTGGGTACTTGCAATTGCTAATCCCATCTTCTGAAGATGGAAAATTCCCATCCCACAACAGGCAGTATAAACCCTGAGCCAATCCACATCATTGCACCATCAAATCCTTTGTGTGTGGGCTAAAGGAGAAGTGAAGTACAATCCTAACTATGCAGTCAAGATAAAATGTTCCCATGGCTGACCACCATAGTCCTAGGGAACACTCTCCTCATCAGTCTCTTCACTCTTGACATTGGAATTAGAAGATGGCTCTTGTCTCTGACCCCGAATAGCTACTGGGGAAGATGCTCTATTAATCTTCTCTATGCACCCAACAACAAAATCCCTGTCACGAAGCAATTGAAGATACTCTAACTTCAATGCTTCCAAAGCACGCTTGATAAAGCATGAGTTTTGAACGTGAGTACCATTTGAGTCTCCATAATGTCTCTCTTGAAAGTATACATTTCAAAGTAGGTACTCAACAAGCCTATCGGTGCAGTTAAAGCGAGATGAGGTTGAATCAACCATCTCCCCTGTAACCTTCAACAAATCACTCCAACTCTGGGGTCCAACAATCCGTCGATCAAAATCAATTGAATGGGATGAAATGATTGATTTGCTCCCAGGGGAAGGAAACAGATCAACACGAGAGTCCATCACCCAACCAAATGATGCTTTGCATATCTCTAGTGAAGATGATGGAGTAGTATCAAGAATTGTCACACAACTCTCAAGAGAATCCACCTCTGCACTCATCCCATCTGAATCAATTGCACCTAAATTTGTGATGGATGTAACTGCATCCTCAATCTGCTCACAGCTATAATCTGTGAGTGTATGGTCATCACCAACTGCTGCCATAGGGATCTGAAATGCATCTAGAGTTGGTGAAGATTGTGCCAATCTCAAATCCATGGTAAGCTCCTCTAACCATGATTGCGACTCTTGAAGGGCCAACTGACTACTCTTCAACGATTCCATGGTCACCTCAAGCTCATAGGTGAGCTCATCAACCTCCTCCTTTCCCTTCAATGCATCAAAAAAAATCCCATTGCACTTGAGAAGGTAATCTCGACCGAATAGTAACTGTAAATAATTATTCTTCATTTTCCCAATCGCTTCTCAAAGTGCATGAAGCTCTATAAGGGAAAGGCCACTATCATCGTGCTCATCTGTCATAGGAGTGCCCCAACCAAAAGTAGCCAACATCTAATGAGCAACATCAAAATTCTCTATGGCTATGGCAATCATACTGTCATTCACCTTTAGTTGCCCCACCAAATGATGGTCACTCTGTAACATATCACTCTTGTGCAAGTTCTCTGACTCAAAATCTGCACTGTGATATGAAGCTGAATCGACGTCACTCACCTCATGATAATGAGCATCATGTGTGCTATCAACTGTGCGGACATCAACAACTAAGGTACATCTGCTATGTACCTCATAGGATGGCTCAATTGGCAAGGTAGAAGCTGCTGTTATGACAATATCTTCACGCACTTCTGCTGCCAAAGTCATTGCATGTCCATCCAAAGCACGATCTTGGGATTCATTGCCAATAAATAAATTTTCTGTTGTGTTTTCTAAGGTCTGATATGTAAAAACAGACTCATAATGGCATGAATCTTCATCATAAATTGCATCATTTGTACCCAAATATTGAGTACCAACATGTGACAACTCTATAGAAACATCATCCACCTGTGAAATCAGTATTGTCTTATGCTGATGCAAAGATCCCTTACTACTGTCATGAAAATCAGAATTGTTATCATGACTAATAACAACTTCTTGAGCCCTAATAATGTCAACATTCTCCTCAAATCTCACCTTCTTTTCCTGCACTTGCTCCTCCCTAGCCAAATAAGGTCCCAACTTGCCTTTACACTGGTCAAAGACACTGTACACCAACACATAAGTAGCTGGAGATGTCAATTTTTCTCACCTACGTACTGCTAGAAGTAGTGTCATGATAGGCTGAGATACATTATCAATGTTATCAATAATGGAAGTCATAATAACTCCCATGTAGTCTTGGGTAGATTGATCATGTGCCGAACTGATGGACTCCAAGAAGAGTCGGAACAACTGCAATACCAGATCATGTTGATCAAAATCAATCATGGCAATGCATGATCTTACCCGTGTGATAAGTTCTAAGGCCTTGACCTTTCTTCCAAATGAAGGACTACTAATGTCATCAATCCTAACCAAACTGTCAATAATCAGCTTTAAAACCTCACCCATGATGATCGCATCGTAAGGCACCCGAGGAGCTGTGATCCTCATAATCTGACTAATGCATAGGGCAACCATGAGCCTAATCTCATTGTCATTGTATTTCAAATACCTATGCTCACCCAAAACTTTCATTGCAGGAACCATCGCTATCTGAAGCAATGTTGAAGGTGACTGTTCCACAAACTTAAACTTTCATCCAGTCTCCTAAGAGTACATAATGTATCATATCTAGATTGTGAAGTTTTTCCAAGCTTTTCACCCTATTCATATATTGTTTTGGCTAACCACTTCAAATCACCTAATACAATTTGTTTGTCACTGCTTGAACCCATTTTGATTGGAAAATAATGAAGCTAAATAACTGAGTGTTGATCACTCAAATTTCAACTGTGTGAGCTCAATGTTTTTTTTTCTAAATAAACCCCAATAGGATGGTAGGAAACTGCTCTTATACCACTGTAAGAAGCCTAGTTCTCCTTGAGCTAATTTTGCAACTGTTGGTTTGATGTTTTTTCATGTTCGAAGTTTTCTTGAAATGTTTACTAGATAATGCATAAAATTTACAGAACAAGGAAATGCTGAAGCACAAATATAATATTATACTAGAGTTATTAATGTCATGAAATTACATTGAAAGCATTCATACCCGGAAACAATCTTTTGATCTTGAAAAGATGATGAAACCCTTATTCTGAATCTCTCCTGTAAATCCAATGAAGGACAATGTTGATTCCTGGATGAAGCCAATTTGAAAGGCAATCCTTTGGAAGATCTTTCACAACCTCAAGTATGCAAAATCAATGACAGTTTTCGTTTCCAATGATCAAGAATTCTAAAAACCCTAGGTTTCCATCCTCAAGAGCCAAGCTCTCCAAAAACACAAATCCAATATGTAAAATGATCCAATGATACCATTTTCATTTCTTTTGGTGCCTTTATATTCATCTCCAATTAGGTTGATTTCTCTTGAGGCTTTTAAACTCATTAAAAATCATTGAATGCTTTTACAATTTCACTTAAGTCATTTAAATGACCACTTTAACCATAAAGTTATATTATATCATTGTGATGCAGTTTATTAAATGGCTTTCAAGTCATTAAGTGGCCCCATTCACATAAAGTGAAAATAACATTATAATTGCACTTTATAATTAATTATTAATAAAGTATTACTTTATTAATAATTAAAATAACATAACTCCAAAAATAATCATTATTTCTCAATTCCGTCTGAACTTGGGAGTTAACCATTGTATCTACTATGGATCCAACTGCCTTACTTAAAATAGTAAGGGTCCCTCTCTAACATCCACTGACTTACTATAAATAGTAAGTCCCTCAAAACGGAACCAAAAACCTCTGAATATCAATGCCTCGTATATATGAAGGATTTGGAGAGATAAACGCTTACAACGGCCACCTGAAGAGCTCCAAAACTCCCAAATTGGACCCTCTAATCCACCACACTAGCCTATGAGGGTCAAATGATAGGCTAATCTTTCGAACTCTGATGCTCATGAAATTGGGGACATTACACATGATGCTATGATGGCAAGAGTTATGGAGCTTGCTGCCCCAAAAACAAGATTCCCGCAAAAACCATTATCTTCATCAAAGGATAAAGCACCAAATGCGTTTTCAGACCAGCAAGGAAAACCTTTACAAAAACTCAGTGACGAGACCCTTCAAGACTTGAGAAGGAAAAAATTATGCTTCACTTATAAAGGGCCGTATGGAAAGGGTTATGTGTGTTCTCTTAAGGGGCGAAATGAAAATGTTAGAGTATTACTATGCGGACAAATCAGATTCTGAAAATTCAGAAGAACAGGTTGATGAGGAAGGAAAGGATGAAGATAATGCCTCCAAAGTGTCTAAAAAAAGAAGGGAAGAGGTTCTACCTACAACCCAACTCTTGAGCATTCAGAGAGAAGGATCCTTTAGGATTAGAGGAGTTTTGGGTGCGCAACGCGTGATTACTTTGCTTGATGCTGGAGCTACTCATAATTTCAAAGATGAGTGCTTGGTAGCAAAGCGTGAGCTCAAGATCGAAAATTTTGATGGATTCAAAGTGAGAGTAGTTGATGGGCTTACACTTAGTTGTAACCAAATGATTCTAAACCCCACATTGCAACTGAGCGATTATGAGTTCCAAGCAGTTTTTTATGTGGTTGGTATGAGAGAGTTGGATGTAGTACTTGGCATGAAGTGGCTTCATGTTGTTGGGGAGTTTATCCTCAACTTGCAGGTGATGGAGATGAAATTTGAAGCCAATGGCAAGAGGCATGCTTTGAGGGGTATGTTAGATGGGAGTCTTCGAGTTATCTCACTTTGGAGAATGGAGAGATTGATCAGGCATGATCAAGTGGAGTGGGTAGCAGAGTGTTATACTTTGCCATCACAGGGTGAGTAGTTGAAGCATGAGTATCCACGCGACATACAAGCCTTGGGAAACAAACACAGTAAGGTGTTTGAGAGTTTACCTCATGGTAGACCACCTGACAGAGGGTTTGAGGACATTATAGAGCTTGAGGACAATGCTAAGCCAGTCATCATTACTCCCTACAGGTATCCCAAGAGGATGAAGAATGGGGTCAAGAAGACGATAAAGGAACTTTTGGATATGGGTCGTATCAGACCGAGTAAAAGTCCCTTTGCATCTTCCATTGTCCTAGTGAAGAAGAAAGATGGCACCTTACGGATGTGTATTGACTACAGGGCCTTGAATAAAAAAACCATTAAGAATAGGTGCCCCATTCCGCACATTGATGAGTTGATTGATGAATTGCGCGATGCCTATTTCTTCTCCAAGATCAATCTTCAATCTGGTTACCATCAGATTCGGGTTAGAGGGGAGGATGTGGAGAAGACGGCATTTCAATGCCATTATGGTCACTATGAGTTCCTGGTTAAATGCCTTTCGGCCTAACCAATGCACCAGCTACCTTTCAGTCTTGTATGAACAAGATCTTTAGAGATCAATTGAGGAAGAGAGTCCTCGTCTTTTTTGATGATATACTAGTCTTGAACAAGACTTGGGAGGATCATCTAGCACATTTGGATTCAGTGTTGGGCACATTGGAGTGTGAATCTCTATTCGCCAAGGAATCAAAATGTGATTTCGGCATGAGGGAGTTATTGTACTTGGGGCATATCATTAGTGCCGAAGTGGTTAAGAGGAATCCTGAGAAGGTGAAGTCTATAGTCGATTGGCCTCCATCCACGAATCTCACTTAGTTGAAGGGATTCTTTGGGTTATGTGGTTTCTACCACTGCTTCATCAAGGGCTTTTCATAGCAGGCAGCCCCATTTATGAACTTGACAAAAAAGGGGGCTTTTGATTGGAACCTAGGAGCACAACATTGCTTTTAGAAGTTCAAACAGTTGATGAGCTCGTGTCCAATTCTCATTATTCCAAATTTTACACGGCTGTTTGAGCTATAGTGTGATGCCTTGGGAGAGGGCATTGGTGCTATCTTGATGCAAGAGAAGCAAATTTTTGATTTAAACAAATCATAATAGTCTGAAACATTTCCTCAGTCAACGCTACCTCAGTGATCGGCAACATAAATGGGTCAGCAAATTACAGGCTTATGATTTCGACATAGAATATGTCAAGGGTAAGAAAAATATAGTTGCGGACGCCCTTTCAAGGAGACCTTACTTGTGCTCTCTAGGTGAGGTGACAGATGATTGGAGGAGTTTTATTGCAACTGAGTGTGTTAAGAATAAGTGGGCTTTCGAGTTCATTGATGGTACAGTTGCGAATGACAGGTACACCCTTGTGAATGACCTCATCATTTACAAAGGGAGGATTTTCCTTGTATGAGAATCCTCTATGAAAAAGAGGATATTGAGAGCTCTTCATGACGCTCCTATGGCAGGCCACCCAGGGTACTTTAAAACCTACATGCAGATTAGGGAGCGGTTCACTTGGAAAGGGCTCAAATTAGAGGTACTCAAGTATGTGAGAGAGTTTCCTACTTGTCAACAGAACAAGCAGGAGCACACTTTTTTGGCAGGACTACTATAGCCTCTACCCATTCCCAGTCGCAAGTAGGAATGCATATCCATGGATTTCATTACGGGTTTACCCAAAACCTAGGGCAAGGATTGCATTTATGTTGTGGTTGAGAGGCTCATGAAGTTTGCACAATTCTTCCTGATTTTAGCTACTTTTACAGCAGTGCAGGTTATTGATTTGTTTTTCAAAGAGATATTTTGATTGCACGAGTTGCCTCAGAATATAATGAGTGATCGGGGTAGTAGATGTATGAGTCATTTCTGGCAGGAGCTCTTCAGGCTAAGTGACACAAAACTCACTCCAAGCATGAGCTACCACCCACAGATGTTTGTCCTACGGAATGTAATTCAAGTCCTACGTACTACTGAGCAAACTAAAACATATTCAAAACATGGAACAAAATTATATCATGTTTGAACTTCAGATGCTTTATTCATTATCAATGATATCGTCATGTACAATCATAGGAGTATTCAACAATGCAATCCACTATAACCATCCACACAACTATTTCTCGACCACAACAACTGACTACATATAGCGTTCGGTGGTAGTTAGATAACCAACCGACACGACGTTTCATAAGAACATTATCATTAATTGGGACTTGATTACCGAAAGTACATGACATGTATTATTCTTACTAACTATAGTTTTATTAGCAATTGGTTAATTACAGCCGACTACAACAAAAGTAAAGATATAGTAACATCATCCCCCCCTAAAAAGAAGTCGTCTTCTAGACGACTGAAAACAAAAAATGCCAACTCCTCGTCCTTTTCTTGTAATTGATTCTCCCTCTGTGCTGAAGTTGTTGTGCATCGACCAGCTGGGTATCATTCTCTCTCAACTGACCCAATACTCTATCCCTTTTTGCCAACTTCTCCTAGAGAGCTACCACTCTCGTTTGCTTGGCTACCAACTACTCTTGTAATTGTACTATGATGGTTGGTTGTACTGCAAATTGGCAATTCCAATAAATCTGATGGGGGTCTAGGGGCAACGCCCCTAGTGGAGTCAAGGGGCAACGCCCCGAGTAGGGTCGAGGGGCAGCACCCCTCGTGAGGTCCAAATAGTGCTAATGAAGCTGAAAAATATAGATTTTGCATTGTTTTTCTTAGACTTTACTCTCTCTCGATCGATGAATGGTATAGCCTCTTGCTGCTTGTTACGTACGACTTCTCTCTCTTGCTTAGTCCTGTTGTGACCTTTTCACACATCGACCCATTCAAAATGGGGACCCATAAATTTTTGCTCCATTCTGCTCTTTTGGCTTTCCTTTTTGTCTTTCTCTCTCGTTCTGCTTCTTTTCCGCTATCTCCTTTCCAGGGACGCTCCTGTTTGCAAGCTTGAAGCGTGAAGATTCGACCAAGTCTAAAATTAGGGTTTCACATCTTTGGGTCATTTTGAGGTCAAATTGAGTCGGCTGACCAGCTTTTGAGCCTAGCAGTGCTATTACAATGCTTTCAGCAAGTAACCCCTGAATTTTCACTAAGTTCTGCCAACTTTCTATTTTTAGTAAGCGTCAGTTTAGGGTTGATTTTCTAGAGATTTTCACATTTTGATAACTTCATTACATTCTGAACACTTCGAGTTCATTTCTGACAAAATTTGGGCAGAAACGGACAACCTGCTATTTTTAGCAGTCCAGCTTCCAGAGCAGATTTCAGGGTTTATATGTTATATTTTCTGACGCATGTCCGGAGATTCTTTCTGGGTTTTTCGAGACCTTCGCAGTGATATGACATGCAAAGCAGGACGACAACTTTCAGCGCTCGACCTTCGGAGGCCGATATTAGGGTTTGCATGCAAACTTTTTCAGCGCATGTCGGCATATTCTTTCTGGGTTTTCCAAGAGCTTCGCAACGGCGTAACATGCAAATGGAACTGATCACTTTTTGAAACTTGCTATTTTTAGCCAGTGTTTGCATGTTGAAGATTTTTCTGGGTTTTTCTGGGTTTTTCGAGATTTTTTAGGCAGTGTGACATGCAAAATCATCCAGCAGCCGGATGGTCACTTTTTCGGCCACTTTCTATTTTTAGCAGGTATCACTTGGGCAGCTGCTCAGCACTTCAGAATTGCAAACTAATCATCATGCAACTGGAACGAGGTCAAACGGAGCTCATCTGAGGAGCATGCACAAAATTAGGGTTTCAAGATTGAGAGCTAAAAATGAGGAGTCAGACAACAAAGCGCTCAAAACTGAAGTATCCATAATGATCAGTATCCCTCAGAGGGTCTGCTGGCAAAATTTGAAGGCAATCGGAGAACCTGCTATTTTTTAGTAAGGTGTTCCAGACGCAGGCTATAAATAGAAAGTTGATCTCGGCGTCAGCACAAACGGGCAAATTCACCAACAACGGGCACACTATCCAAATTTCAACTCGAACGGAGATAGGGAAGTCTCAGAAACGAGTACTTACTATAAATAGTAAACAACTATAAATGGCAGGTCAGCATCAAATCTCGGTAGGTACAAGTCAAACATGTGATGAAGAGTCTTTGGCGCAAATTTCGAGACAAACAGAGTTGTAGGGAATGAAGAATCAGATAATTGCTATTTTTAGCAGGTCAATTAGGGTTTCCTAAACTCAAGGGTGGAACACGACAGTCAAGCAAAAACAGCATCCAGTTACAATCACCATGCTTCGGGCAATTAGCACATGAAATTTGAAGACTTTCTGAGCAGTTTCTATTTTTAGCAGGTTGCTAAAAATAGCAGGTGCAAACAGGCATCAGGCATTGACAGCACAAGTCAGTCGAAATTCAAAGCAGGGTGAAAATCAAGCTTTCTAGGGTCAGAATTCAGTTGATGGCACAAAATTCAGAGAACTTTCTAAAAATAGAAACTCAGGGCGAATTAGGGTTGACAGGGGAAAATCAACCTAAATCAGGCAGAAGGCCTAAAATTCACTAAAATGGATAAACTTTCAAGTCCATCATTGAAACTCGCCTTGAAAAGCTGAAGAGGGGTGAAAATTGCCTTAGTCTGGAAAATTAGAAGTTGACATAGGGAGATGCGCCTGAGGATGGCTTGAAAATTCTAAGGCGTAAAAATTAAATGTTCCATGGGTCAAATGCGCCCCCTTCTCAACTTTGGAAAATTTTCTAAGTATTCAAAGATGACACCTTGGCCTTGCAAATGCGCCTAAGGTGTTGAAAGAGAAAATTTTCTAAGTGTCCAAAAATGAAACCTTAGCCTTGAAAATGCGCCCTTGGTGTTGAATAAGAATTTGTCTAAGTGTTAAAAATGGAAGCTCATGGGTCTAGATGCGCCCCACTTGGGAGACTTA
This sequence comes from Sequoia sempervirens, assembly GCA_007258455.2. Lineage (NCBI taxonomy): Eukaryota > Viridiplantae > Streptophyta > Pinopsida > Cupressales > Cupressaceae > Sequoia > Sequoia sempervirens. Next base: position 45,922 of record VDFB02342958.1, read on the forward strand.
GAAATTTCGCCCAAGTGCCAAAATAGAATGTTGGGGGTCCCATTTGCGCCTAGCAGTGTGAAGGATGATGGCTCGAGATTTGACTAAGGCACGAGAATTGGAAGTTAGATATGCCAAATGCGCCCAAGATGTAAACTGGAGGTTGCTTATATGAAATGCGCCTAGACTTGGAGGGGGCTCGGGAATTTCACTAAGTATTCGAAATTGCAAGTTTAAGTTATGTTTTGCGCCTTGGGCTGAAGGTGTAATTTGCGCCTTAAAGTTGGTGACAAAATTGGAAGCTCGACTGGTGATATGCGCCTGGGCTTGTAGATGATGCTAGAAAGGATTCTAAGTATTGAAATTGAAAGTTGGACACATAGAATGCGCCCTCAACTGAAAGGGGAAACTGGCAAATGCGCCCAAGGTTTTGAAGAATGCTAAGGCATAAGAAAATGATGACTTGGAAATATTCTAAGGCATTAAACTAAAAGTTCAACATGCCATATGCGCCCAGGGTGTAAAGTGAAGGCTCTGTTGCTAGAATGCGCCCCAAGTTGAATGTTGACTCTCTGAAATGCGCCCATTGGAAGCTTGACAAGTGATTTGCGCCCAAGTAATGAAACTAACAGTGGGCCCTATAATTCGCGCCTGAGCCTGTGAAGACTTGAAAATTTGCTGGAAGCTCCTCATGTCAAATGCGCCCCTCTTCAGAGATGTGGAAAGCGAATTTCTCTAAGTGATAAAATTGAAAATAGCCAATGTAATTTGCGCCTGAAGCCCAAAAGTGAAGGTTTGAGATATCATTTGCGCCCCTGAGCATTGGAGAAGAGAAACTTGGCCTAAGTCACAAATTGAAAGAGCAACATATAATTTGCGCCCCTAAACTCAACCTTCCAGTTGCGCCTGGAGAATGAAACTGAAAGTTCCCTCTTTAATATACGCCTAGCTTTATTGGAAATGCGCTTGGCAAAATTAGAAGTTCTATGGTTAATATGCGCCTCCATTCAAAAACTTACCTTCCAGTTGCGCCTGGAGTAAAAACTAGAAGCTTCCCCATTCAAATGCGCCACACTCTAAAGAGTTTCAAATTTCACTAAGTGCCAAAATTTAAAGATCAACCCCTCAATTGCGCCCTTGAGGTTTTAACCTGAGATATGAATTCGAAATATTTCTAAGTAGCTAAAACACAAGGCTACCCCGGTCAAATGCGCCCAGAGGAGGAAAGGATAAAATGAAAACTTAGCCTATAAAATATGCGCCTCAAAAGAAAGAATGATTTAATAATTGATCAAGGCGTTTAATATGAGAGTGAAATTAAAAGGCGTTGGATTTAAATGTATGCGCCTTGGTCAAGAAAGGGGGGATAAATAAATATTAAACGGTAAAAAAAAAAATGTTCCCCCTTCAAACTGCGCCCAAGAGGTCAAATCAAAAAATCAAGCAAAGGCATTTGGAAGATATAAATAATTTCTCCAGGCGATTAAATGTTAAATTTGCCTAAGCTGGAGAAATTAAATTAATTTAATTAATTTAATTATTTTCCTAAGTCAAATTTTAAATTCCCCCTTTAATTTTAACACTTGAAATTGGACGATTTTAAACATGGGGAATTAATTTCGGAGTTAATTATGGATGGGAAAATGAATTACGCCTAGCCAATTTAAAGTATTGATATCGAATTTTAAAATTGTGCTGATGAAATAAATTAAAATGACATTTAAATTAAAATTTTAATAAATTAAATATGTCATTTTAAAAAGGCAGTTGAGATTACTTCAAATCGGAGTAAAAATTGATTTTTCGAAATTACTGGAGATAACTGGCAGTCGGGAGGGAAATTTTGAATTTAAATCGAGGAAAGAATCTCCCTGAATAGCAAATTGCCATAACGACTGCGCGACGACTTGAATATTCCCTTTTAAATTTAGCAAATGCGTCAGTCATGATGAAGGGAATAAAAGGCATCTGCTAAAATTAGCACCAGCTTTTGGCTATAAAACTCCGAGGATTTTCATTCTCAGCTCACAAGATTCGAAGCTAAGATTTATGCTGGTGAGTTGAGTTGTGAGATTTAATGTTTTCAATTTGAGAGTTGCTGAAAGTGTGAAGTCGATTTTTCAAGAGATTGAAATTGTTGAGGCTTGGATTTTGCAAAGTTGCTGAGAGTTGATTTCTTGAGTTGCTGAGATTCATAGTTGCGAGGTTGCTGCGATTTGAAATAAAGTTTGAAGTGTTTTTATTTCTCCAAGTTATCAAGGTAAGTATTCGAAGTTGCTGAGACTTAGTATTTTGCTGAAAGTTGAAATGTTTTCGAAGTTTAAAATTGAAAAAGCTGAAACCAATTGTTTGTGCTGGAGGTCAAAAGTTGTTTTGAATTTGAAATTGATTGAGCTTTAAATTTTCGGAAGTTGCTGAATGTTAGAATCAAATCAGATTTAATTTTGTTGAAGCCTTCGAAGTTGCTGTTTTATAACTTTCGAAGTGCTGATTTGAGGTTGTCAAAACTTTTCGAAGTTGCTGATTTATAACTCTCGAAAAGTTAATTTGGAATTGTTGAGGCTTGCTGATTTGAACTTGCTCGTTTAAAACTTTCGGACTTATTTAAACTCTTTGAAGTTGCTGATGTATAACTGTCAAAGAGCTGATTTGAACTTGATAATTTACAACTTCAAGCTTCTTGATTTAAATTTTTTGAAGTTGCTGATTTTTCGAAGAGTTGATTTGAAACTGGGCAACTTATAACTTTCAAATTCACTGATTTTAATTCTTCAAAGTTGCTGTTGTATAACTTTCGAAGTTGATGATTTAAATGTTGCTGAAACTTAACACTCTTTCCGGAGTTAGAATTGCTGGAGATAAATTTATTTTGACTGCAAGTTGTTGAAATTCGAAGTAAAAATATGCCAAGGTTCGAAGTTGAAGTTGGTTGCTAAAGCTATTAACTCACGTTTATTCTCGCAGCCAACTCCACTCGCCAGCCACCTCGTGATTTTCATTTTAAAAGGTTGAAGGAGTAATGTTCGCTTTTTGTTTTGCAGATGGCTGATGTTGCGGGAACTAGCAAAGCTGGAGCTAAGGCTGGGAACAACGAACTTGGCAAGGAAAACGCCTCCAGGCAAGCGATCATCAAGGGTTTGAAGAAGTCCTTCATCCCGAAATCCAAGATCGTATCAAAGTTTGGGAACCTGACAGACACCAACCTCGGGTCTTTCAACCTCGAGGCTTTCGTGCGCAGAATGTATGGGCAAGGTGGAAATCTTCCGACGGATGCATCACGCAACATCGTCAAGAGTGGGTTATATGCAGCAGTCGGATTCCAACCAGCAGTCCGTTGTCCGGAGCTAATTCTGGAATGCGCCAACTTTTACAACTTCGAGGATCAGACTATCAGTTCTCCGGATGGTATGATCATGGCCAACTTCGCTCCCGATGCAATTGGCGAAGTGTTTGGCATACTGGCTACAGGCAATATGTTATATAAATCCAAGGCAAAGGCTGACAAGATGTACGCCACGTCCTTCGACAAGTGCATGAAAAGGATAAATACCACTTGGATGAGAAAGCCAAAGCCTCCTGCTGCCAGGCTGCCGAAACAGATAATCTCAGAAGAGTTGAAGCAAGAGTATTGTGATATTATTATGCTCAGCAGAGTTAACGGCAGCCCACGTCATTCGTATTCGAGCCATGGATGTTCTTCTACATCAGTGTGGTGCTCGAAGGAAAAGAGCAAGTAAATTGGGCACAGATGATAAGCGATAATATTGATGAACAGTTTCGGAACCTGAAGAGAACGAGAACATTTTACATGAGCTCGTACGTTATTTACATGCTTGCTCGAATGACGAAGTATAGAGGATTGACATACCAAGAACCAATCGGCTGTGGGTACAACCAGTTCAAGATTCACGAGTCCTGCAGACAGTTGCACCTCACACACACAAGTGATTTCAAGAGAGTGAATGATGCATTCACTATATATATTACAAGGACCCTTCAGCAGAGGCTACAGTAGAGGATATCCGAGGAGGCTCAAATGCTGATCGAAGAGTATGGGTTTTGGTTTGTCCAATTCCCAAAGTTTACCTATTTGAGGCTTCTGGGGTACGATTCATATGTTTACAAATTGCCAAGGTATCCAACTAACAGGATGATATTACTTGAGTTGTCTAGGCAATTGGTGGCTTACGACAAGATCATTAAGAGAAAGAAGAAGGGAGGCTTGCACTTTCCCATTGTATTGGGAAACTCGCTTGAAGAATGCCCTACTCTGCAGGTAGCCAAGGAGGCCGAAGATGAACTGAAATTCTACAAGCTGACTCTTCATACCAGCCGGCAGGATTTCGATCCTCGGGGAAAGATTGGGACGGTGCAAGGTGTGGATTACAGGCACAAAGCCCACCTGGAAGATTTTTGGGCGAATGTTGGAAGTGAGGATGAGATCAGAAAAAGAATGTTTTCAAGGCTGCTGCTCAAGTTGATTAGAGAGTGTGAAGTGATCCAGGTGCCGGATCAAGTTGAGGAGGATACTAGAGTAACTCACCCAGACTATGAAGCAGTAAAGAACACACCAATTCCACCGGTAGATTGGGCCAAGCCGGAGATCGCGGATTTAGACACCTTGTCTATTCCCGTCTTGACCTTTACAAGGGCTTGGGTAGAGGAACGTGTTCACAGATTAGGTAGGAGGTCTGTTGCTTTCACATACAACCTCATGGGAGACAAAAGACCACCAGTGCTGGCAAAGAGAAAGAAGCAGATTGCCCAACCTCCGAACCGCAGCCACCGCAAGAACAGCCACAGCCGCAGCCAGAGGAACCCGTCCAACCAGAGCCTCAGGGATTGAAGACACGTCATCGACTCAGTTGGTGTCCCATTCCTCTAGTGTGCGTGAAGTTTCATTATTTGCGGATCAGAGGGCTCGAGGAAATGAAGAGCCAGAGGTTGGAGAGGTTAACCAACCAATGCCGAGAGAAATAGATACTCAGAGTGTCAATGATCCTGAGGGTGCCAACGAACCAGATGAAGGGGAGGAAACAGAAACAGACACCCACTTCGATTTTTCTTTCGGAGAGGAGGATGTTGGGGCTCGTGAAGGGAGCGATCAGAACGTTGAAATCATTGAGCCTCAACAAAATATTGCTCGAGAAGAAGTCCGTGAAGTGGAGGCGACTGAAGAGCAGCCCCTTATCATTTATGATATTCAGCGCAATTGGCTCTCACAGGCGATCAGGAGGGACCAGGGTGATGACGCTGACTTGGCGGTTGAAATGGAAGAACTCTTAAACAGAACAAGCAAGTCTCCAAAAAGGAAGAGGGGAAGAAAGTATACAAGGATGGAAACCAATGAGGCTGGGTCACGTAGCCTCCATATTGCTGTCCCAAGGGAAGATTATGATCTAAGTGACGCGATGCCTGAAAACTACACAGTCACCACGATTGAGCTGGGACGCCCTTCCAGAGCACAGGTGATAGAAGAAGCTGAAAATTCATTCCAGGCATTGAAGGACAGGTTGGTGAGGAAGGAAGGAAAGTACAAGAGATTGAAAAAGGAGCACAGGGCGTTGGTTGAGTATATGCAACACCTCGCACATCCAGTTGCTCAGGAAAACCTAGTAGTAGAACTTCCGCCAGAGTTACCGCGAGAGCCAATCAGTGGACTTGAAGAGATAAGGAGAGCAGTACGAGAAGGGGACAAGTGGATAAACGGTGTCCATGCTGAGGCGGAGAAGTTTATAGCCGATCTTGTCTCAGCTTTTCAGAATGCATCCGGTATCCTCTCACGCCTGGATGATGTCGAGCAAGCTTGGGGAGACACCCATATCTTTCAAGACAAAACCATCCCTCGCTTTGCTGTTTTGATGCATGTTCCCATGCAGACGTTGGTGAATGAAGGAGTAATCCATGCAGGTGATAGGTACGATTTTTCGTGGGTGGCATTCGGCGGCATTCACAGGGAAGAGTTTCTTTGACACAGCAGCTATGGAGTCCTCCAGGATCAGGAAGGCTATGAGGAATATTCACGAGGGAATCCTCAACACGTTGGAGGCAGTGTTCGCTAAAAGGACGACTGCTGAGGAGGTTGAATTTGAAGGGTTAAAAGCAAGATTACAGCCTTTCTTTTCTGAGATGAAGAGGTTCTCTCAGCTAGACTTTGAGAACATGACAACCTTTTCGGCGATTATTCAGAATACACAAGATGCTATTGAAGCTTGGGGAAAATCTTGTGAAAAGCATGAGCAAATGGTGGCCATTCTGGAATATTAGCTGAATCTTACTCCATCAATTTCTGAGGAGGAGGTGGATGAGGTGCTGGTGCGGTTCGTAGCGTATGCGGTCAGAGAGAAGAACAAAGGAATCTGAGTCATGGACGAGAATCTTCTAGAAGGGTAGTGGGCATTAATTGCTCATGACGGTCAAAGGAGGAATCTGCTATTTTGGGAGCATTTATGATGCCACTCCTCCACCTTCTGGCGGTTTTTGGGGCAAACCTGTCTAGGGCTGAGGTGGCTCGATCTGAGCCCTCCATTGTAATTCAATCTGGACCGTCGGTTGAGACTGGCCAGCTATATAAGGGGGAGTCCCCCTCATTTGTACTCTAGTAGTAATAGTCAGAATCAAAGAGTAGTCAGTATAGTGGATTTGAAGCAGAATAGAGAGTAGAAATTTTAAGTTAGATTAGTCTCCATTTGCATTGTTGAAGAAGAAGGGGAATTCTCCCTTTGAGAATTTTGTAAGAGATTGTCACAAAAGCTATTCATAATAAAGCATTTCATTGATGGTGAATTCGAACTTTGTTTTGAGTAGTTCGTGAGGTTTCTTCTTCCTTTGACTTCAACTAGGACTTAATTTCATGATAGTAGTTAGATATGGATGTTTATGTTTGATGTAAGTGAGCTTCTTTATCCATACCACTAACAATCTTGCTGATGGTAAGCTTGTCTTGTGTGGTCAACTGGAACATTGTACACTTAACTTCGATCAAGGTTCATGGGTAGTTGTGCATCGTTGTGATGGTAGTTGTGCTATTGAATCATGATTTGAACACTTTTCATATCCTTTGAAGATTGCACTTACTTGGTCGAGGCTGTCCAATAGGAGGCTAGACAACGTTTGTTCGAAGTTCATCGAAGTTGAGCATAACACCCATTTGCATTTAGGTTAGAATTTAGAATTTAGAAATCTCTGCAGCCATTCAAATTCCGTATACTTTTTGATTAGTTTTAGGAAACTTGCACTCCAAAGCCAAATCATTCGCACAAAATCCCTTTGAAAACAAATCTCTGTTGTTCACTGCACGTATCCTGAACACTTGCGTAAGTCCCCTTGTGAGAACACAGCAAAACACATCAACCAAACTGAGCCTATTCGCATTAAAGGAACCTTGGAGTTGAAAGCATGAACTTTCTTGCAATCTTAGCATGCTAAATACTTTGTTCAAGAGGGAATAGGGTATCCGTTAGGAAACTTTGTTCCACTGTTTGGTGCGGTCACGAAAATCACATCAACAAGTCCATATCCTTGAGGGATCAAAAGCTGCCGTACAGCCTGATCTTGGAGATGCTGTACGACCAATGAATTCTCAGTACGCCGTACGATGAGAAGAATTGTTGAGTGTTCCCTGACCAAGATAAAAATCTGTACAACCTTTAAATTGCAATGCTGTACGGCTTGGATAACTGGTGAAGTTCTTACAATCTGCAGACTTTGTGAATGTCGTATGATGAAGTTCCCCTGTAAATGTCGCACGATTAAGATCTCTTTTAAACACCGTACGATGTAAGGATGCCGTACGACCTTGCTGACAACTTCAAGACTCCGTACGAGTGGAGAAGATCCTAAATAGCGTATGATGTAGATCTCTTCTAGATGCCATGCTACTTGAAAATAGTCTAGATGATGTCGTATGATTTGAAAATAGTCTGGAGAATGGCCTGAATGCTGTATTTCCTTGATACACTATGAACGTCGTACGATGTGATCTTTATCTTCATTGGCTTTTCCTGACCTTGTCTTCTTGTGTGTCCCTTTCTTCTCCAGACTTGGTCTCCAGTCGTACACCCTTCCCACTGTCTGTACGACCTCCTGTGTGATGCGTATAGACTGTTTGATCACTTGCTGTACGATGCTTAAGACTCTGTATTTTCGCTTATTTCTTCTCTCTAATGCGCGTACTGCCTCCTTTGTTTGTTCTCCTGGTGTCTAGTCGTTCCTTGCCCTAGAACCTTAATCGTGCGACTTGTACTATTCACTTGTTTTCGCCTAACTCTCCTTTCTTCTTTCGTACGGTGAATAAGAGGGTGATATTTCATCCTTCTTAATCTTATTTTAATTGCCATCATATTTCCCACTTTACTTTTTAATTTCCTTCCAATTCTTTTATTCTTCTTTTCTGGTATTTTTTCTCTTCTCAATTTCTTCTAATTTCTGCTTCATATTTCTTTTATTTTTATTTTTTGAAATTTTTAATTCATCTACTTTATTTTTTCTATTTTTTCCAACTTCCAACTTGTCCTTTATTTTTTCAAAATTTTCATTTTTTTTCTCCATTATTTTCTCCTTTGCTATTTTTTCATTTTTTTCATGTTTTGGCTCCAATACAATTTTTTCATCTCGTACCTGTTCAAATTTGTGGATTGGTGTATCATCCAGTTTTAATAATCTTTCTTTGTACTCTCCATTCTCGGCCAGAAGTATTTGGCTGGGCCTTCCCTGTTTCTCTTCTTCTTTGATTTCCCCAATTTGTAGCATGTTACACTCTCGGTGGAGCACTTCATAGTCTTCCATCTGCCAATCAAATAAGCCATTCAACGAGCTTGTCTCATCTTCTGAACAACTCTCGAGTTCAAGTACGCCTTCAGTGTTTAGTTCCATAGCTTTCCTTCCTTCGTCCACATCCGACTCACCTCCATCCGATTCAAATCCGGAGGAAGCCAATTCTTCGCTCACAGCTTGGTTCTTCAGGTCAATGACGTACTTCCGCCCGTTGTTCTCAATTGAGAGTGTGTTCCTCTTCCAATTATGATTTGCCTTCACCACTATTAGCCATCCTCTCCCAAGTAGTGCATCGTACGCTTTCCTCTATAATGGGATGACGACAAAATTTAGCAAAAACTATTGTGTTCTGATCGTCACCTTCTGCGCCATTAGCGTTCCCAATGGCTTCATACTATGTTGATCAGCGCCAACCAGTTGGAATGTTGGCGGCTAGAGTGTAGGCTTCCCAAGACTCTTCCATGTGTCTTCGAGTAGTACGTTGACTCCCGATCCTCCGTTGATGATAGTGTTTGTCAAGATATTCCCTCTGATCTCCATATGCATGACTGTTGGCATCTTCCCGATGTTCATTGTGAGCAATACTGGGTCGATTGTTTGATCACTGTATGGTGGCGGTTCTGGTATCAATTCTTGCCTTCGATCCTCCGATCGCGGTTGCTTGCCATTCCCAATGATGTTTGTGATTGCCAGTCCCAACTGCGACATAGTCTGGAGAAGGTCAGTTACTTTGATCGGTACGATGGTCTACAGTACCTGCTGTATGATGTTGGTTTCCGCCTTCGACCGCCAAGAGGTTCCTGGCTTCTCCAGAGGTACCTTGTTTTCCTTCACCATTGCCGGTTCCACTTAAGTTTTTGCTTCCTTCATCCTTTGTTTCTCTGTACATGGATCTGGGTAAGTGGCCTTTTTTGCTTGTGCTTTGGTGATCGCCAGTACCTCTTGTTCTTCTACTTCCAGCAGGTGGATACTCTTTTGCTTAGGGCATTCGTTATCTTCATGATTGCCTGGTCCACACCACTTACACAATCTTTCTCCCGAACCTTGACCATTCTGGCAGTTCTTGGTGAAGTGGCCCCATCCATTGCACTTCCTGCATTGGATCATGGGTCGCCCTTTTGCATCATACTGTATCATGTTTCTCGGACTTCGGTTGCTTCGGTAACCTCCAGGGGATGCATTGCTATTGTACTTTGGTGGTGTGTTCGGCGGTGTCAACGGTTCTCCCTGCACAAAGAGTACTTGTGCACTTCTGGCTTTTAAGTTGTATGGGAATTCCTTGACGGAATGTCCCATCACTTGGTAGATATCGTAGAATAAGTTCTTGGGACAATTCGCTTTTATGTGACCTTCCCCATTGCAGTTCGTACACCGCAGTTCTTTGGTTTCTCTCGTACTCTCCTTGTCGGCCTTCAATTCTTTCATCATTCGCATCATATCTTTCCTGAGTGCTTGTACAGTCTTGGATTCACCGTCGCTGTCATCTGTACTCTCCTCAGCGTCTGTCTTCTTTTTCCCTCAGGAGGATGTTTTGTTTTCACTTTCTATATCCATCGCCCAATTGTATGCTTCAGCGTATGATGAAGGAGGTACGACTTTCATTTTCTTTCTTAATGACCAAAGCAAGCCCTCGATGAACCATCTTTTCTTCAACCTGTCGGCCGGCTGTGCCTCCAATTTCCCCAACAAATCTTTGAGTCTTTGGTTGTAGGTCCGCACACTCTCATGCTTTCCCTACTTAGTATTGTATATCTCTGTGACAATCTCACTATCATCTCGTAAGAGTTTGAACTCCTCTTGAAATGCTTTCTTCAATATTCTCCATGTAGCTTTATGTGCTTGATCTAATTCAGAGTACCAATCAATGGCACTATCTCTAAGTGTCGCTGGAAATGCTTTCAGCCATTGGTCCGGATCATCCTGTCTGCTGGCTATCCAGATAATTTCACATGTCTTGCAATGTCGTACTGGATCTTCTGATCCATTCCGCATAAACTTCGGCAACTTCTGTCGCTCAGGAGTCACCATCTTTCCCCACTGTCCTCCTTGTGTATTGGACCCGATTGGACTGGTTTCCTTGCTATGTTCTGGTGCGTCACTTGCACTCTTGGCCACGTACGAGTCACTCCCACGTCTTGTGTCAGCGTCCTCAACACCTTGAGTCTCCTGGGGTTCCCTTTGGTACTCTCTCCACCTTGGGGTAATGGGCTCAAATCTTCCACTCGATAGTTGTTCGTTGTCATCCGATAAGGACAACTCTCGAAAACGTTTGATGCTATTACTTAATTCATCTTCGTTCTCATAAGGATCATATCTCCTTATATACGAGGTGTCGAAGGGTTCTTCCTCCCTTCCTCTCGTCAAACTTTGGTGCGCTCGTCCAATGGGTGTGTCTATTCTTGTCAGATTGTCATATGTTCTTTTAATAATCTAATTTATTTCAATTAAATCCTTATCCAATTCCTTATTGGCTTGCTGCAGTCTTCTTCGCTGGTTTTCTTGTTCTTGCAGCCTGAGTGATTGCCGAACTTGCTCTTCCTGAGTCCCGTGCCCGTCAGGTACCCGATTCTTGTCTTTGTTCGGCCGTACGGGCATTTAATATTTGTTCAGGCGATCATTGCTGACTACCAGATGTACGTCTCCGGCTAGTGTCTCGTTCTTCTTCGCGTTTGGTTCTCTCTTCATAGTGCTGCAGTATTTGTTGCCTTCGGATTTCCTGATCCTCTTCTTCTCGCAAGTCTTGCAGAATAATGAAATTGACGGGCCAACAATCTGGGTATACGATTCAGGAGGCACTTCACCTCATCATTCACTTCCAACCTATCCCAGATAACTTCCTTAGGGATCTCTCGTCTGCGGGATTCCCTACGTACGTGATCTCGTAATGATATCTTCCATAGATTGATAATATCTTTAGTCAATAGGTCTTCCCTTTCCTCATTGCTATTCACTGGTTCATCTGCCGAGATACCCATTACGTTGCCATGACGAGTGGTTCCCTGGTCCGCTCAGGCAACGGTGCCAAATGTTTGCCCTACGAAATGTAATTCAAGTACTACGCACTACTGAGCAAACTAAAAGATATGCAAAACATGGAACAAAATAATAGAACAAAATTATATCATGTTTGAACTTTAGATGCTTTATTCATTATCAATGATATCGTCATGTACAATCACAGTAGTATTCAACAATGCTATCCACTATAACCATCCACACATAACTATTTCCCGACTAGAACAACTGACTACATATAACATTCGGCGGTAGTTAGATAACCAACCGACACGACGTTTCATAACAACATTATCATTAATCGGCACTTGATTACTGAAAGAACATAACATGTATTATTCTTACTAACTATTGTTTTATTAGCAATTGGCCAACTACGGCCGACTACGACAAAAGTAAAGATATACTACTTACAATAGATAGATGGATAGACCGAGATAGTTAATAGAATGGGTGGAGGGCTACTTGAGGAACTACATTGCGGGGCAGTAGAAGGCATGGGTCAAGTGGTTGCATTAATGCGAGTATTGTTATAATACTACACACTACATTTCTATACAAAAGTCGCCATTTATGGCACTCTATGGGTATGACGCTCTCAATTTTTTGGATTTGCTATTTGGAGATAGTAGAGTGCTAAGTGCGAAGGATTTGCTATAGGACAACTAGGACATCATGAGTTCTCTAAAGGAGAACATACGGAAGGCTCAAAATCAACATAAGCAATATGTAGATCAGCATAGAGTGGAACGTTCCTTCAAGGAGGGGGGTATGGTTTATCTTACGCTGCAACAGTACAGGCAGTCCACTTTGAGGAAGAATGGCTTAGAGAAGCTCAAGCCATGGTACTATGGCCCATTCCGAGTTTTCAGATGGATTGGTGAGGTGGCTTACGAGCTAGAGTTATCAGCAGAGAGCAAGGTTCACGTGTTTCATGTATCTCACCTCAAGAAGGCATAGGGACAAAATGTGACACCTTCTACAGTGTTACCACTCCTGGATGAGGTGGGGAAATTGATTTTGAATCCTTAGGCTATCATTGATACTAGAGAGCGTCATTTGAGGCGTAGAGTAATCAGGGAATATTTGGTTAAGTGGAAGGACTTGCCAATTGAGGATGCAATATGGGAGAATGAGGAGATATTGCAGCATCCTATGATAAGATTGCTTGAGGACAAGCAATTTTAGGAAGGGCGGATTGTATTGTCCCCTTTGTAGCTAGTGGCTCGAGGATCAGGGTTAGCCTATTACTAGGGTTCTTGTAGGCGAACAGCATGTTTAGGGGATCTTTTTGAGGGGTTTCAAGACTTGTTCTTTGCTACTTACTATTTTTAGTAACTAACATTAGGGTTAGTGACGACACACCTGCAGTTGATAATGGTTACGAGACACTCTCGAGGGTTCATTGCTATATCTGGGCCAAGAGTTATGGAGTCATTAAGTCACGTTACTTATTAATATTCTATTATTAAAGTGATAAATGACTTTATTAAAAGAATATCTTAAGTCACTTTATAATTATTTAAGTGAAAAGGGGGTGTTTAAGACAAATGAATTAATATTAATTCAAAAGGGGTTATGAAAGTGGCGTGGTTTTCAAGGAGAAGATATTTTATTTATTTCATTTGTCAAAAGAGCAAAACCTAATTTGGGCATGAGAAAGAATAAGGCAAGAGAGAGAGCTTCATTATGATCATCCAGAATATTATATCATTTTATGAGCTGCTGCTGCAAGTTTGACGTTTCAGGCTGATTGAGGATGGATACCCTCTATTAGAACAGGTTCTGTAGGTATGCAAGATCGTCCAAGAATCCTTCTTGATTGGTCTTATTCAGGGATTAACAATTGAGCTTAATTACAAAGTTTAGCATTGAAGAATAAATCAGGTTATTGATATTAGTATTGCAGATCAGAACAAGGGTTTGTAGATTGAATAAATTGCAGATTAGACAGAAATAAATCAGCACGTGTTTTGATTCTTGCATCCTTCCAAGCACATGGCTCAAAACTACAGGGCCGTACCACTTCTGTTCATTGCCTGTGGCTTGGGCGTCCCTTTGACAGTGATTTCCAGAGCATTTTGATCGCAAAAGAGGCACTTCAAATTGGCATGTGTGGAATTGAGAGCAGGCCGTACTTCTCCAGAGGGACATGTTGGCTGGGAGGTAGGACGACCTGATTTGGGGTCTGCTAGCTCATTCTTCTTGGGTGTCCAGCATTACCCTACAGATCCACATCATTTCCAGCTTGAACATTGAGCTAATCTGAGCTAGGCATCTAGAAATGTATGCAAACCAGGCTGCTATAGTAAAATTCATCATCAGCAAAATGGGTATGTGACATATTCAATTGAAATCAAATAAAAGCATCTGAGTCTTCTTTGATTTATGCTTTTCCCTTTCTGTTTTTACGTTATTTCAATTATTGCAAAAATTCCAACATAGAAACTGCAAAAACCCGAAAACAATCAGAAAACACGAAGACAGAAAACAATGTCAGATCAAACACCACAGGGGGTTGTTTCATTATCTTTCGTAAAACGTGATTATTTTGTAGACTACGGAAATAAATAAATACCTTGTTTTTATTAGCCTGTGTTGTTACTTTAATCCATGCCAGCATTAGTTGTTGGTTGTATCAATCAACCACCGGAAGTCTTTTCATTTTTATTCAGATACCAATTCTTATGTCACAGTAGGGGTTTTGTATATCAAGTCCTTCCTATACTGAGTAGTTTGTATTGAACACTACCTTTATATGAATCTTTGATCATTTATATATTTTATATGTTGTTTTTGGTTACTGTTTCAATTGATATTATCTAGTAATTTAGCAAACATTTTCATGTTGTTGCTAATGTGAATGACAGGTCAGTTGAAATCGTTTCAGAAGGGTACATTGGTCAATAATAACTATTGACAGTGACACATAAATAATGACAACATAAATGGATCAGCTGATTGAAGAAGCAATTGAAACAAATTGCTAAAGAGAAGTTGATCCAACAAGAGACTTAAAAGTAAATGTGAGATCTATCTGTATGTGAACACGCCAAGGAATATAATTAGAAAGAAACTTACTGTCATTGGATTCTACTTGGAACAACTTGGAAGTAACAAAAGAAATTGATCGACTGATTGATCATTACCTAGAGTTCTTGCCAAGCACTTTAACTGTATTGCAAGACCTTCATGTTGAATGTGACTCTGATTCATGACAATAAATTCTACCACAGTATGAGGAAAAAAATTGTCATGAAGAGGAAGAAAAATCTGAGGACCAATGCCAATCAAGAAGGAATTAGTGCCACTGATCCTGATCAAAGGCGGGGAAAGGAGACTATCTTGTAAGTGAGTAGACCAAAAAATTTGATTGGCTAACTATTGGAACAACAAGAGCAAAGACAAGGGCTGCAAGTGGTGGCCTCCTCCAGAAAACTGACACGAGTACAAGATATTAATGAAAGCCATAGCTGAATTGTGAGTAGAAGTCAGAGTGTAATGTCCCTTTCTAATTAACCTTCCGTGATTCAGTGGATTAGCCTATTACGTCGGCCCTCGTAGGCTAATGGTTCCGGTTAGAGGCTCACCTGTTTGGCCACCTGGTCGGTAAAATGTAGTGTTGGTATCCGGAGTATGGTGATGTGGTGAAATTGCACGTTTGGCGTGTTATGAGAGCTTAAAATATTGATCTTCACCATTATTTCACCTTCTCAGGCTTTGGGGACCATGTGTCTATTAGTTCAAGGGGGGCATTTTCTATTTTTCAGTTACTATTCATCACTAAAGTGAAAAAAAAGACATAACTTAAATGAATAGTGTTTTTGAAAGTGAAATTATAAAAGAGCTTGAGAAAAGTCGACCTCTTCATGTTATGAGTTATTTTGTTTGCTTGAGCTTTTGAAGTGGAGATTGTGGAAGAGAGAAACTAGGGTTTCTTGATTTCAGCAGTGAGGAAGCTTGGATTGGGCTTCATTCTTCGTTTTTAGGCATCTTGAAGGTGTGAAAGACCACTCTAAAGTTGCAGATCAGAATTTGTATGCTTCATGGGAGCCATGTTTTGCTGTTTTCAAGTGTTTGAAGTCATCTATTGGAAGGGTATTTGTTGTTAGAGGCTCCATTCGCCATCCTGAAGGTGTTGTTTGCAAAGTTTGAAGACTTGGGAGCTGATTTATTCACCTACAGCCAGCCGCCTTTATTTGAGGGTTTCATCATCATTAAGTAAGAAAAATGCCTTTCCTTTGTGGCTGTTTTCTCTCCTAAAGTGGGCGCCCCCATCCTTAGAAGATATTCCATCAAGTTTCCGGTAGGAGAAGTTCGTATGTGTTTTTGTATGAGCATTTTAATATGGACGGGTACTGTAGCAAACACTATTCATAGTGTTGTTTTGGCTGTAAGTAAATCTATGGATGTAAATTGTATCTTATTTCGAAATGCATGAAAGCTATGTAACTTAGGCACTTTCTCACGTAATGAAGAAGCCTCTTTAACTTTCACATTGAGTCTCTTCTTAAATTATCATTGAAGTTTAGTTTATTTGAGTTCTTTATATGCATATGCTTGTAAACAAAAAAATCATTAGTATCATTGGCATCAAACTTTAAAAACACAAAAACAAGAAAAGCAGAATACAAAACCACAAATCAGACCTACAAAACTCAGAAGAATCATCGTAGCAGAGAGTTTGGTTCATCACACAGAGCTGGAGTGAAAATTGAGGAAGGGTTTAGACTATACCAGAACATTGCACACCACCAATAAGTGCTGAGTGGGTAGATATTGCATGATATCTGCCCCTTCCAAATGAAGGGCTGACCTTGCTGATTGGATATGGGTGGCAACTCCAACAGATTCTAAATAATCCATTAAGGATTTGACAGAGTGTGCTCTTTCTGAGAGAAGTCCTGAGCTCAGAGGGGAATTCAAGATTGACTCCTTGACTTAAGAAGACCAATCCATTTATTGAAAAGATATGCGTGGGATAGAGGACATGCTTATTGAAGATTCACAGCCAAAAACATTGGGGCAGCCTGAACCATAAGTACAAGGGAGTAGCACAAAATTGGAAATTGATGTTGACGAAGGCACTGCATGTATTGCTGCTGAAGGAAGGGCTGAGTATAGGGACATGTCTGATAGTGTCAATGAACATCTGTACAGACCCTTTTTGGAAGAGGATCATATTTACAGGGTCACCTCAAAAGAATCCTATCTATAGCCATTGTTAGCCCATCAATTCCATCTCTCAAAAAGTAGAAGCTACCAAAATTTAGTAGCGATAAATATGAAGATCTTGTTTGGCATTGCAGGATATGCATTATAATTTGCACTGCCTAAGGTTAGACATACGAGTGACATTGGTTGAGATGCTTTTTGCCATACTTTGAGGAGTGGTGATTGATTGGTACATTGATGTTTTGGTTGGTGATAGAGCCACCTTGGAGAGACTTAGGAAGGATTTTAATAAAGAATTTAAATGCTTGAGAGATAATAACAAGATTGCTGTGGAAATCCATAATATTTGTCAAGGTAAGCATGATAACATATGAGTGTAGAATAGTAGGCTCAAAGAACTATTGCATAGACTCAAGAACGAACTGATTGATCTCCTCAAGAAGTGATAGTTCAGTGAAAGGTTGATATCCTCATTACAAAGGACGATGAAGGTCATTACACCTTCATCTTATGAGGATGTTTACAGCTGCACAATCAATATTGAAAATGAGAACAAACATCCTCATGCTCAAAAAGGAGTGAAGACAATGGATCTACTTAAATTGACAATTAAGGATTGTTCAGCTATTTTGAGGGACATGTTTTGGACGATGAAAGAATTAAAGGACACCATAGACAAAGAAAAAGGCCTTTCGTGTAAAGATTACAAAGTAGAAGGTTAAACCAAGGCTAGTTATTGGAAGAGAATGTTTTGTGAGATTTGCTAAGTGACA
Source organism: Sequoia sempervirens (assembly GCA_007258455.2). Classification (NCBI taxonomy): domain Eukaryota; kingdom Viridiplantae; phylum Streptophyta; class Pinopsida; order Cupressales; family Cupressaceae; genus Sequoia; species Sequoia sempervirens. Next base: position 63,639 of record VDFB02342958.1, read on the forward strand.
GGCCATATAGTCAAAAGATTGTCCCAACAATTTAAAGAACAAAGGTGCCCAAGTACTCATCACTTGAGGAGAGCCCCTTGACACCACCTACCACTTTGACAAGGCCTCAAAAGAATAAGGGCATGTCTCTTGGCACATCTACTGGCTCATCACTTGGTAATTATTAAAACTAAAGATATAATAGACACCAAAACATGGATGGAAGCAAAAATCAAATTTAGAATGAGGACCAAGGTTGACAATGTTGTCCCTCAGTGTTATTTGGCATTAATGTTATAACACCAAAGTTGAAGTATCAGGTTGTGCACATGGTGATTTTTTAGTTCAATTCTTCTTGCATGAGTTTATATATCTATTCCGATCTATCTTGGTATCATCACTTGCATTTGGCATATTCCAGTGATTGATATGTTTCACAGTTTGGTTATTGTTAGCTTGGCATATGATCAATTTTCAGTTTGAAATTATAAAGTCCATCTGCATATTACATAATTATCCAAAGCTTGTTCAAAAGGCACATTATATTTTTATAAGGAAACATATTGCTCTTCAAATAAGGTTTGGAATCATTGTGAGGAAATCTTTGATAGGTGGCAAATTGTGTTTTCTCAAAGACAATAATGAAGTGGCAAAAGGTTGGAATGATAGTGTTTTATAAAGTCAAAAATAAAAAATCATTGCATTGTCGGTGGAAATTATTTTGGTTGAATGGGAATTCTTTCCCATCATAATGTTCGGACTTGAAAAGGTATTATGTTGTTTTGAAACTTCGGTGAGCGCATATACTTGTCTCATTTTTTGTTTGTTAGGGTTTGTTACCCTTATCATGGCGTTGGTAATAAGCAAAGCTCGTTTCAGAGTTTGATTGCATGGTCTTTGAAGGGACAAGTAATAAGAATGAAGAGCAGGAAAGTCAAGGTGTACTCTTTATCATTCTTGTTTTTCTTTTCTCTGTGTCAATAAGAAACAATGTGCTTTAGACTGTTTTTGGTGATCATTATACCGATTAACTATAATTGGGTTCATTGTGTTTACCTGGGCATTTTATTATTTCTGAGATTGAATGGTTGTTAATGATGTGAGATTTTATTTGAGAAATCTGTACAATACCTTAAGTTGGGTCTGTAAATACTTGTGTCTTCTTTGTTAAGGAACCCTGGTCAGGCTTGCTGTTGAAGTCTAAAAGTCTATTCAAATGTTTGTTGTTTTGTGGGTTTATTGTGTGTTTGGCTATGGTTATACATCTTTGTTAAGGGTGTCGGTTTTGCAAGGTATATGGCAGTTATTTGTTGATTATCCTTAATGCATTCTTAACAAGAGAGATGTTGTACAAATCGGATGGATTTTTGGTTTAGTATTGTGTAAGAAAGTTTGTTCTTACATCTGGCAAAGGCAGTTTCAGATTCAATTTTTATGGAAGTTGGTGAAAAACAGAGAGCATATTAAAATACTTCATTGTGCTCATATTCAAAATGATGAGAGGTTTTGGAAAGTATAGAATATATCTTACAGAAAAGAAATATATATTGTTTTGAGTTTGAGAATTTTGTGAGTCTGATTCTAAGGTCATTGCAGAACAGAGTATGTAATTATTGAAATAGAGATCAACTTTGTATTTACATTTCTTTCATACTTGTACATATCAAAAGACTATTAGTGGGATAGCACTATAAGACTATTAGTGAGATAGCACCATTGTCAGTGAGACAAATTAGCTAGTGAGGCTTTGTACAAAGAATATTTTTTTAGTTAAGGCTAGTGAGGCCAAGTTCGAGTGGTTTTATTCCCCAGGAGGGTTTCCACTCAAGACAATCTTTGTGTCAATCTCTTATATGTGTTTGTTCATTATCTATTCCTTTGATTTATATTGCATAAGTTCATTCATAATCTGAAAATTATTAAAAGAAATAAAAAGAGTTAATTTGTTTGTTAACACTAATTCACCCCTCCCCTCTCATTGTTAACTGTACTCCAACAAACAATTGTATAATGTTAGAAGTGTAATAAGTGGGGTTGTTTTGTAAGAGATTTCCCCACCAATTAAATTGACATTGGACTTCTCTATCAGTGTTGTGGATTTAGAGACCATAGTGATGGTAAATGTCGAAAACAAGGGATGTAATAAGGGAAATAATAATATTTTAAGTGGGCCCAGCTCTTTTCTTTCAAAAGTGCAACTTATATATTATTACAAGGCCTATGTAATATTTAAAAAGTATATGTAATTCAGAAAGTACATTTTGTAATTTAAAAACTATTTTAAATACTTGGAGGGAAAATGTATATTTAAATAGAGGGCCCAAAAGACAACTTTAAAAGAAAAGCTCAAAGCAAATCATCTGATTTTGTCATTTCACTAGTCCTTCCAATTTGAAGTTTGAAGCATTCAAGGACAAAAGCCCTTGGTGTGGAGATCTTGAGGATGAAAACCCTCTTGGTTTCCATATTTGAAATTGAAGACGCAAATCCTCTCATTCATTAGAGGTGATTCCACTTGAGAATCACAGTTGTGCTGATTTGTTGAAGACTGATTGAGGATTTGGACTCATTTTAAATTGTTTTAGTGCTGTTATAGTGTAAAAGGTTTACATTTGTTGATTTTGCATCCTTGTTGCTGTTGTATATTATTTTTTCTACTGTGAAGGATTTGATATTACTCAAGATTTTTTTGAACAGTTTCAATGCTTCTTTGCTATTGTAATTACTATAAAATTTGGGTTTGTAGGCCTGCCATACAACTCTATTTGCATAGTGTTTCAATATTATATTATTTTGTTGTATACTATCATTGTTGTGGGCCTTCCGTGCATCATTTGAGGTTGATTGCAGCATTATTAATATTGTTCTTGGCCGTACATATCAGCTGCACCTTTAGGAGTCCTAATTGCAGCATCGGGGATGATTATATCTTATGTACTATTCTTGTATGATTGTATCTACTGTATATTGATCACAGCAATTTCTGAGCGTGCTGATTTTCCAATTGCAGCTTATGAGAGGCATGGCAGCAGCCATACAGTTCAGAGGCTGTTTATCTTAATTATTTTAATGACCCTTGCTCCGGATCAATAGATTTACAATTTATTTCTTATTGGGTTGACACAGATTGTCATTCAATATTATTAAGATGAACTGAGTTTCCAAATTATAAATAAAGAAAATGAACTATTGCATATAACTCTTTATAATTAATTATATCATAGTTCAATAATGGGAATGTGGTAAGTAAATATAATAGTTGTTTCTGATTTATCAATTAAAATTATGCCTTTGAATTTGTAAGAGGCTTAGACCTCTTTAGACTGCTGTTTCTGAATATAACATTATATACATGCAATAATTACGGGGTGCTGTCTCTGATATCTGTTAATTGTTCATGCATCCTTCATCTAGGGGATCATGGCTCCTTAGAACACTAGATTAGCTATCTTTAAATTGTATATTTCTGCAAAAACTATTCCATAATTGATTTGCTTTGAAACCTCTTTCCTTTAATACACATGATATACTAAAAGACACGGTCTTTCACTTGTCAAAAGACGTGTACCTTGCCTTTGAAGTGGATCGATGCCTTTCACATCATAATCATTTCATAAGTAGTAATTAAATTGTTGCTTCTTATGGGTTGTTAGCTTATACTACTTTTTGCTTCTTTATTTTACTAAGCCGATGCCTCTTATTGTTATCTTAGCGCTACACTTGCTTCCTATATTTAATTCGATGTATTCAAGAAGCCATCCATCTTAGATTCATATTTCCATTATATCTATGTTTGACTTATTAAGGATCATTGTTCCTATTAATTACACATCGGGGATAAACTTGAATTCCTAATAATACGATGGCTCGATATCCCGTGAGCTTGCAATCCATGGTCTTCCACATAGTATCTGCCAGTAGTGATTAATGACATAACTTAGAGTGACGCTTCAAGAGAAGTAGTGTCGCTATCATGATAATATGTGGCGGCCAATAGTCTGAATAATATGATGTTTGGTATGGCTCCTGGATTGATTTTGTTCATAACATGGCGGAGAACACTTCCATCTCTCAAATACTTCCTTAGTTCTTTAGAGGGTACCTCAGGGATATGTGGAGTGTCAAGCATGCTGCTACGATAGATCTCCTGATGGCTGTTTTCGCATTTTTACGTGAATCAAAGTGTACATCCTCTAGTTTCGTTGTAAGCAGTTGCACAACATGCTTTATGGCATTTCCAACAAAAGCTTCGATATTTTGATTTGCATTGTTACTTCCAAATTGAAATTTTATGACAAGAGATATATCTAGATTTAATTCTGAAAGCAAATATTTTGCTCAATCTTTACAATATCATAGTCGATATGCCTAGTATGTATCAAAAACTCCACACAATATTAATTAAAGTCCTGACCAATCAAGATTAACATGAATTTTGAATTGCCGGAAATGATATAAATTGATGCCAATTTAATAAATATTAATCGACTATGGTCATTGTTGATACACATTGAGAATCGCTCAATTAATGTATACATCCATTATAGTCTTTGAACAACAGCCAATGATATTATGATATTGATCAGATATGATCGATCGATAATACAAATGCTTCTTGGAGTGCAAATGTTGATTAATGAAAATGGGACATTACAAGTCCTCTCGCCCAAAAATTGCTTGTCCTCAAGCAATACGATTCTAGGATTCCAAGCCAGCCTTAGAAGTGAACCATCATGCTGATGCTGTGTTACTTTGATTTTAATAATCTGCTTCTCATACTCCAACCTTCTCCATCTTTTTGGAATACAAAGAAGTGTTCATTGTCTAAATTGAAATAGATATCATTGTTCATTCTCATACTTCATCTTTTTGAATTATCTTCTCTATGGCTTTCCAAGAGAATTTGGATTATCTCCTTGAATTTCACAAGTTACAAACTTCTTTAGTCATCCCATTACCTTCTTATATATGTTCAACTCAATCCTTGGTTGTTGAATGAAGAACATCTTTTTGATCTCTTTTTGAGATTCTTCTCACTTTCCTTCCCTTCCTCTAGTTTTTTGATTGCTACAACTGAATGATTATCTTTCATCTTTTTTGCTATCCATTTGCATGGGAATTTATTCTCTTATTTTCTCTCAATTTTGGACTCTTTGATAGTATCTTCATCAATCTGAAATATCTCTAGCTACTCAAATAGTAACTCCTCTTTTCTATTATTCACAATAGATTTGGATTGATCATATGACACCTTAACTACCTTGAATCTTGATGCAATTTGCTCCTCTTCATTCTTAAGTTTCTTTTGAAGATTCCTTTCATAATTCTTCCTCTTGACATCAGTGGCATCATTACATCAACGGGGACACCTTTCATGTGAAGTTGGACATAAGCACAACCATCCAACTTTCCACTATCAATTTCCTTTGCTTCTTGCCAACACATGCTTGTGTGTTCTAGCATAAATATCAGGCAAATATACAAACATACTCTTCAAGAAAAGACTCATTTGGATCATTCTTATCCTCTTGTTAAGGCTTTTGGAGAATTCTCTTATAAAGTTTAGCCTTACAAACATGTTCATTACTTTCTCCTTTATATCTTGTTACGCTATGATGAAAAGTTAAAGCTTTTTGATCCCAATTCCTACTTTTCAACAATATTGCCTCTTTCTCTACTGTGAATCAGTGTAAGATAATTTTCTGTTCTTTAAGCTTTAGCATCATCTCTCATTTTCCCAAATCTTCAATCTCATGGAGACACTTGTAAATGCAAACTTGATGTGCATGAGTTAAAGGCATGCAATCTTTCATAATCTAGGATCTTGAACTTTTTCCATAATTATGTAGATGCCAATTCATTACTTTGCCTTAATACCAATCTACTAGATAAGTGGATTCTTCTCTTCAAGTTTTGTGATACTTCATCTTTTAAATTATCTTCTCCTTGGGGCTGAAGAATAATGTGATACTTAGCTCTACCTGAAATTGTGCTTCTCCTTATTGACTAGGAGATATCTCTTGTGCATGTAATGAAGTTTGCATTGTCATAGATTTATCCTTCTCTTGCTCTAGTTTCCTCTTCCAAAATTTCATCAATTTTGTTTGATGCTTGCCAAGTATTTTTATCTTCTTGTTTTGTCTTGAAGGTCCTGTAATCCAACTTCTGCAATGATGTGCTATATGTCCATAGTTGTTGCATTTATAGCATATAACCTTATAATTCATCGGAGCAACATATGTTTTGTAGTTTCTACTTGTCCTCCCATAAAGATTTCTATTTGTGTTCCACCTATTGTTATATCTCACTTGCGTTCTACACTCTTTGGCCTTATGTCCAAAATGATCCCATGACTAGCAATAGCCATGAAAGGTACTCTTGATCCTATACATATGCACTTGCCTCGAAGGAAAGGACTTCTTGTAATTTTCCTTGTCAACTTTAGGAGAAGTTTTTGTCTTCTTGCTACCTTCATTTTTAATAGGGCTTTTGAACGTCTCTTCGAGGCTTTTTATCTTTCCCTCATTTGTCTTCTTAGGAGTTTCTTTAGAATCTTCCTCGAAGGTTTGATTTTCTTTATAGCCAAGTCCTATTTTATTTTATGATGACCTTTGCCCATTAATGATGTCATCTAGGATTTCGGTGGTTTTTTCAAACTTGAGACTTGTGTTTAACTTGATGGTTATCTTCTCCAATTCTTTCCTCACAAAAACAATTTCACATTCTAGCCTTTCACAACTCTCTTTGCTTTCAATTGGATTTTTACCTCCTCTTGAATTCTTTTATCTTCTTCAATTTGAATTTTCAAATTGATGATTGTTAGCTCTGCTTCCTTTATTTGATATTTCAATTCAATGATCACCTTTCCAAATTCTTCTTTTATTTTGGCCTTCGATCTACACTCTTCTTGAAACTTTATGTTTAGATCAACAATTATCTTCTCACATTTTTCAAGGCCTTGTTTTAACTCTACATTAGATTTATTTGACTCTTGAAGTAGTAGCTCAAGTTTTTGGTTCTTATTCTTAAGTTCTTCAATCTCATCCCTAGCACAATAGAATTCTTCCTCAAAACATTCATTATTATCTTTACTCACAAGATGGTTTTCTCTTTCGAAGAATTCATCTTTCATTGCCAAGGCTGTTCTATTTATTGCTTGATTACTTGTATTTGATGCTCTGTCATTAATAAAACAATTTGCATTTCCTTTTCTTCTTGCCAATGGTTTGATATCTAATACTTCAGATGACTGCTTCATGTGGCTCAAACGTTCTTCCACCTTTTTTAAGTGTGTTCATGATTTTATCCCTTGTAGTAAGTTTGTTGCTTGCTTCATAGAGTGTTCTTGCCGATGGCTTGGTATCTTCTATTGTGATGATTAATCACGTTTTTTGATATTTACCCAAAGGCTGGCAGGACCTTTAGCTTTGATACCACTATAATGACCCATGCTTCGGATTAATAGATTTACGATTTATTCCTTATTGGGTTGACACAGATTGTCATCCAATATTATTAAGATGATCTGAGTTTCCAAATTATAAATAAAGAAAATGAACTATTGCATATAACTCTTTATAATTAATTCTATCATAGTTCAATAATGGAAATGTGATAAGTAAATATAATAGCTATTTCTGATTTATCAATTAAAATCATGCCTTTGAATTTGTAAGAGGCTTAGACCTCTTTGGACTGCTGTTTTTGAATATAACACTATATACATGCAATAAATATGGGGTGCTGCATCTGATATCTGCTAATTGTTCATGCATCCTTCATCTAGTGGATCATGGCTCCTTAGAGCACCAGATTATCTGTCTTTAAATTGTATATTTCTGCAAAAGCTATTCCATAATTGATTTCCTTTGAAACCTGCTTCCTTTAATATACATGATATGCTAAAAGACCTGGTCTTTTACTTGTTAAAAGACGTGTCCCTTTCCTTTGAAGTGGATCGATGCCTTTCACATCATAATCATTTCATAAGTAGTAATTAAATTGTTGCTTCTTATGGGTTGTTAGCTTATACTACTCTTTGTTTTCTTTATTTTACTAAGTTGATGCCTCTTATTGTTATCTTAGCATTGCACTTGCTTGCAATATTTAATTCGATGTATTTAAGAAGCCGTGCACCTTAGATTCATATTTCCATTATATCTATGTCTGACTTATTAAGGATCGCTGTTCCTATTAATTACACATCGGGGATAAACCTGAATTGCTAATAATATGATGGCCTGATATCCCATGAGCTTGCAATCTGAGGTCTTCCACATAGTATCTGCCAATAGTGATTAACGACATAACTTATAGCAGCGCTTCAAGAGAAATAGTGTCAATATCATGATAATATGGGGTGGCTGATAGTCTGAATAATATGATGTTCGGTATGGCTCCTGGATTGATTTTGTTCATAACATGGTGAAGAACACTTCCATCTCTCAAATACTTCCTTAGTTCTTTAGAGGGTATGTCGGGGATATGTAGAGTGTCAAGCAAGCTGCTACGATAGATCTCTTGATGGCTGTTGCCGCATTTTTACGTGAATCGAAGTGTATATTCTCCAGTTTCATTGTAAGCAGTTGCACAACATGCTTTATGGCATTTCCAAGAAAAGCTTCGATATTTTGATTTGAACTTTTACTTCCACATTGGAATTTCATGATGAAAGATTTATCTAGATTTAATTCTGAAAGCAAATATTTTTCTCAATCTTTACAATATCATAGTCGATATGCCCAATATGTATCGGAAACTCCACACAATATTAGTTAAAGTCCTGACCAATCAAGATTAACATGAATTCTGAATTTCCGGAAATGATATAAATCGATGCCAATTTAATAAATATTAATCAATTGTGGCCATCGTTCATACCCAATGAGAACCGCTCAATTAATGTATATGACCATTATAGTCTTTGAAGAACAGCCAATGAGAATATATTATTGATCAAATATGATCGATCAATAATATGAAAGCTTCTTGAGCTGCAAATTTCGATCGATGAAAACGGGACATTACAATTATTTGCAAAGTGGAGATAGGGTTTGCTAAATCACATTATTTTGGTATTGGTAATGGGCGGTAAGTTTATTGTTGTAGCAACATATTGAAGAAGTCAATTTGGTGTAAGGGTTTATCCACTAACTTGTGCAGTGGATTATGATATTTCATAGCTGTTTCCAATACCTCATAAGAGGCAGATTTGAATGTATTGCTATTTATCATCATCAATCCAGCAACATATTGGATTAATTAATATTGATGCTAGTATTTCATACTAATCCCGTTGCTTACCACAGAAGTTTGTAATGTATTGATCTACTCATTATTGCTGCCAGGACTCATTCGTTGGAGTTTGATAGCCATATCTTGCATTTCACAATTGGTTTTCACTTTGTATAATTAGAAATTTCCATAATAATTATCTATTTTCTAGGGTTTCCTAATTGGGGACACTACAGTATTAATGAGAGGAAATCAATTATAATATTTACAAACATCCCTCAAAGAAGGAAACAAGGAAGAATGGCATTGGCTTAGCTGGGATTCCCAATATGATAGAAATCCACTATTGCACTATTTGAGTAAATTAAAAAATAATGGGTCTTACTTGGTTCCCCTGGCATTCTTGACTAATGTAGGATGTTACTATAGTCATAGACACAAGGTGAAGGGGGGTTGTGACAGTTGGCCTCAGTGATCACAATGCTTCTGACCTCTGTAACTCACAAATTAATTTATTGGAACTCAAGGACATCAGAGCATAGGCATATAATGAAATTCTTTTTTTCATTATTTTGTCTATGTTATACTTGTTTTTTTGTGTTACAATTGCATGTTATTTCATCTAAACTTTGATTGACTTCTTTTTTGGAAAATGATGTGGGGAAGATCATGTTTTCAACATGAGGCTATTAGTTTGGATATAACTTTTCAGCTTAATCGAGTGTTGCTTAATTATTTTATCATGTTCAATAATTTTAATGCAGGTTGGTTTCCTTTTGTAATAAAGGTTATTGGATTTTGTATCAATGGTTACTCATATCCATTTGTACATGGATTTTTCAAAAATCCTTATTATTAAGGAAATTTTTGACTAAAAGAAATGGTCTCTGTGCAAGTCATAATCTTCCAATTCCGTAACTAATTCTGTCATGAAGAAATTGATGGAAACATGGAATTGTGTAATTTTCAGTAGATATCTTGAATGGTATTGTTAACTAGATGTATCTCTTTATGCAGGAAATTGATATTGATGAAGAAGTCGATGTCATTATTTCTGAGTGGATGGGCTATATGCTTCTCTATGAGGTGAAATTTGCAAACTAGTTCATTCTTTTGATTCAGATATCTTTTGTATCAGAAAAGAAAATATTATGTTAGCTTGTGTGAGACATTGGAATTGGTAAAGTCTGGGATTTCTACCACATCTTGCCTGGTTACTTGTACATTGCTACAATATTTCCTATCTTATCATCATCTAAATTTATTCTGGCCCTAAATTTTCTTTGCAGCATATATAAATCTGATGTATTGCATTGCAGAGCATGCTCTCTACTGTGATTAGTGCAAGGGATCGTTGGCTTAAACCTGGAGGACTAATTCTTCCTTCCCATGCAACGGTAATTTCAAAACAGGAATTCTTTGATTGCCAACTACAATTATGTAGTTATTTAAACATTAATGTGTGATAATTGTTGTTTCTTTATATTATCAAAACAGTTTTGTGACAATTTACTTGTACAAGACAAGTCATCACCTTCTAAAAGTTATAATTTGATTCTTTGGTGTATGCACAGCACACAGAAAAATAGCCACAACATTTGTGGCAATATCTTTTTCATTTCAGTTGACATAAAAGTGCTTGTAGAAATGTCTTGACAATTGATGAATTTCTGATTTTAATTTCATATTTACTCCTTTCTTACTTTTATACCTTAAAGAAAAAGTATTTACTTCAGTAAAGTGACATCTAACCAGCTTTTGTATATGTAAAAAATCGTAACTGTGTTTTGTAGGATCTCTCAAGGTAAGTCTGTGTTGTGTAACACTTATATTGTTTTTCTTGCATAAATAATCTCATATTAATAAAAATCTACTTAGTCTTATTTCTCTTTTTAATTTACTTGCATTCTGCTAATTGGTGGACTGGAAGTATGTCATCCCATAGTTATTTATTGAAAAGGGAACTTATATAAATCTGACTGAGTCAATTAGTTCTGCAAACTCTTGCTATTCGGGTTACACCATGACTTATTTGTTTTATTTATTTTCTTTAATAACTTTATTAGGCTATCCTTCCTTTGTGGAATGAATTTCTTATTTTCCATAACATGCTATTTTTACTCATTTTACATTATTTGCAGGCCTATTGTAATTCTTCAATCTTTTTATATAATTTCAGCATTCATGATTTATTTGTAAATAAGCCATCTTTCCACTTTTCTTCTCTAGTTAAATAAAATAAGATCTATAATTTTAATTCAATTACTTGTTTACTTGTATTGGTTTTGGACCTTTGGCTCTTTGAGAATTCTTTGGGGCTTGGGACAGCCATTTGGAAAATGTCAAGCATAAAAACATTTTTTATGTTCAATGTATAATGACATTAGAGCAAAATATGAACACTTTGGAAGGCATGCATTAGTGACTGTATTTCACTTGCAATTTGCATGATTAATTTTAAGTTTGTTTTTCTCATATCTACATTTGTTTTGAGATAATGAAGTTTGAGGAATATGTTTGTGGGGTTTCTGTTTGTTTCTATTTGACACTGTATTGGTTCCATGCAGTTGTATTTAGCTCCAATCACGCATCCTGAGAGATATAGTGACAGTATTGATTTCTGGAATGATGTCTACGGAATTGACAGTGAGAACTTGATTCTACTTTTCTGTTTTTGTCACTTTACACTTTTTTTGAATATCACTAAAATTAGGGGAGAAACAGACTATTTTCTTCTATGTTGTCCAATAGCAGTATATGTCTAAGGTGTCAAATAAGTGTACTTTCATACTTACCCATCATATTAATTTTATAATTTCTTCTGACATCAGTAGTGACTCACCAGTCTGATAATTTTTATTTCTTTGTACAGTGTCTCCAATGCTGCCTTTGGCAAAGCAGTGTGCATTTGAAGCAGTGTTACAAGACTCGCCTAGACTCGCCGAGTCTGGGCGAGTCCCGAGGCGAGTGAGGCTGGGCGAGTCTTTGGGACTCGGCTGCCGAGTACTCGCCAGACTCGCCGAGACTCGCGAGACTCGCGAGACTCGCCAGACTCGGCGAGTCCCGAGCCAAAGACTCGGCCGTCAGTTTTGTGGGCATGTGTGTTAAAAAAAACACATTTTAAAGTTTCATTTTTTTTTTCTTTTTGTTTTTATACTTGCCTCTATTCCTCCAAAAGGCACTTCATTTCATTTTCAAGCTAGTAAGAGAGAAAAAAGAGAGAAGAGAGCCAAAACACATTTGCA